>PVKP010038319.1:0-20973 GCA_004027715.1 Plecturocebus donacophilus
ATAAAAATAAAAATGAGGTCTCACTGTGTTGCCCAGGCTCCTTTCAACCTCCCAAGCTCAAGTAATCCTCGCATCTCAGCCTCCTGAGCAGCTGGGACTACAGGCATGCACCACCATGCCCAGCTCAGCTCAGCTGGGCCTTCAGACAGAAGCTGCCAGAGCCCTCAGCCCAAGGGTCCCCAGTCCCATTTTCAGAAGCTGTGCATCCCTAGGCACACCTGCTCCTGACTGTCTCAGGCTGACATTCCTCAGATGACCAGGGAGGACATGTGTCTGAGAACAAAACGTGGGGCAGGAGCAAAATCACGTAGCCCAGCTCCTCCTTTCCAGTGGTCCCACTTCTAATGCCCTGGAGCCAGAGTCGGCCGACGGCTTCTGTAAGGAGCCAGGTGGTAAACAGTTTAGGTCTTGCTGGCCATTTGCAACTCGACACTGTGCCTGTGTAACTGGAGCAGCTGGCGCATACAGATGAGTGGATGTAGATGCATCCTGATAAAACTTTATTATAAAAAAGAGGTAGCAGGCTGGTTCCAGGCTGTAGTTTGCAGATTCCTGTCCATACTCTAGAGAAACAGCTGAAAAATTCTTTCGTAAAGTATCACCCATATCAGTGCTTTATGAATCTGGGTTTTCCTACATCTGGCTGCTTCACGTGGGGGTTAAGAGCTAGAAAGGGGAAGGTGGTGTGATATCTTGAGGCCAGGTATGACAGGTGTGTGATGGGGCTGCTGTGGATTTGAGCCTGGGAACAATATGCTCAAGGGAGAAATATGCAAGAAGTTTATTTATTTTTTTGAGACAAGGTCTCATTCTGTCACACAGGCTGGAGTGCAGTGGCACAATCATAGCTCACTGCAGCCTCAATCTCCTAGGCTCAAGCAATGAGCCTCCAAGCAGCTGGGACTACTACAACTGGCTATCTTTTCTTTTTATTCTTGTAGCAACATGATCTACCTACATTGCCCAGCTGGTCTAAAACAATCCTCCTGCCTTGGCCTCCCAAAGTGCCAAAATTACAGGCGTGAGCCATCGTGCCTGAGAAAAAGAGTTTCTGGGGGGAAACAAGTAGGTTCGACCCTGGAAAACTTTCCACAATCAAATAAGAAGAGGTCCCAGAAGTGGCAAGTCAACGTCACAGAGACAAACGTTTATTTGGAAGACCTGACAGCCAGGTCTCAATTACTCAAGTGATGCCACAAGAAGGAAATATCAGGCTTGTCCTGTGTGGTTCCTGAGGGCAAGGCCAGGTTTGATGGGCAAGGACGACAGGAGACCCATTTTAGCTCAAGGTAAAGGAGCATGTTCAGGTGAAGCTGCCCAGCAGAGGAAGAGGTTTGCTGATAAAGGAGTGTGTCTCCTGTCTCTGCATGGGTTCCTGCAGAGGCCAGGTATGCAGGGAAGGGCGCTGCCCAAGTGCTTTTCCTCCCTGCTTGCACAGAAAGTGTGAGTCTAGGGAAGACTCTGGGGCTGGTGCCTCTGTCCCTACATTGTTTCCTCCAGAGGTCCGGCCTCACTGGTATCTGCAGGAGGCGTTTACCTGCATCAAGCCTGGCCTGTGTCCTTGTTTTAGGACTGTAGGCTGTCTCTACGATGATGAGGGATTTATCCAGCAAGCAGTGTCCTTGAGAAGAGGTTGCATCTGCCAGTGGGGACCTGGGTGGGCAGGGAATCTTGGGAAGCCAGGGGCTGTGAAGGAAAGGAGGGCTTTTGCACGTCGCATCCCAGCCACTTCAGCAAGGGTCTTGGGGGAGGGTCTGGATGGGCCCCTAGCCTGCTTCCTTTTTTTTCCCACTTCACTTGCAAAGGGCTGCTCCTCTTCTCTGATGGAGAAAACCCCTAGAGTAGGACTCAGAGCTATATATCTGTGATCCTGGGGAAGACACAGGCCTCAGCTGCCAAACAAGGCAGCCAACCTGATAGAACTGCTGTGAGGGACACAGGAGATGCTAGGGGGGTGATATTTTAATGTTTCATTGAATTGTAAGCCACATGCTGCAGGACACAGGTTGTATAAGCTCACTGAATTGTCACAAAGCATGAAGAGCAGGTCTGGCTCAGTCCCTCTTTGGCAGCTGACTTGCTAGATCCCGCCACACCTCAAACGGTTCCCAAAGGGCTAGGAAAATCAGGTTGAACCTGACAATTCAGGCCTCTGAATCCATTCTGTATTCAAGACTGACCCAGTGTTAACATGTTACCCTCATTGAAAGTATTTTCTCATTTACCTTGGAAATCATAGGTTATCTGTCTTAGAAGGACCCAAATTCCCACCAAACCAGGTATCCCTTAACAGCCAGCCATCCAGCCTCTGAATACTCCCAGCGACAGGGAGTTCACTACCAGAGAGCTACAGCTCTGCTGTTCTGAAGAGTCTAGGGCCTAGAACTAGTTACAGTGCTAAGTCTTAACTTCTCACCAACTCCTCGCAACTTATAAGCCTCAACTTCCCACCAAAAGCCAGAACAGGCCAGGCACAGTGGCTCACACCTGTAATCCCAGCACTTTGGGTGGCCAAGGTGGGTAGATCACTTGAGGTCAGGAGTTTGAGATCATCCTGGCCAACATGGTGAAACCCTGTCTCTACTAAAAGCACAAAAGTTAGTTAGCCAGTTGTGGTAGCGCACACCTGCAATCCCAGCTACTCCAGAGGCCGAAGTAGGAGAAATGCATGAACTTGGGAGGCGGAGCCACGTAAGCAGAGCATCGCACTGCACTCCAGCTTAGGCGACAGAGACCGCTCCACCTCAGAAAAAAAGAAAAACCTTCACAACCTTCACAAATCACTTGCCTATTCATTCTGAGGCGATGCACCAAGACAGCCTGCACCCTGGGGGAAACGGCTTGGGCCCCTAATTCAGGCAAACTTGCAGCCGTCATTCTTAACTCCCTTTTTGTTGCTGTTATTGTTTTTGTTTGTTTTGAGACAGACTCTCGCTGTTGCCCAGGCTGAAGTGTAGTGGCATGACCTCAGCTCACAGCAACCTCCACGTTCCGGGTTCAAGCAATCCTCCCGCCTCACCCCACCCCTCAGTAGCTGGGATTACAGGCACACGCCACCATGTCCGGCTACTTTTTGTATTTTTAGTAGAGACAGGGTTTCACCACGTTGGCCAGGCTGGTCTTGAACTCCTGACCTTAGGTGATCCACCCGCCTCAGCCTCCAAAGTGCTGGGATTACAAGCGTGAGTCACCACACCTGGCCAACTCCTTTTCTTTTTCAATTGGGGGTATGGTGAGGGGAGACTGGTTTGGGGAACTCATTCCTTTCTACAGCTGCCGGATTTAGAGCTGGTCCTGCTGCAGCCCCCAGTCCTATCCCCTGCTCTGTCTGCACAGGTTCTTGTCAATCAACAGAAGAAACCTGCAACTCAGCAGTGCAAGAGGAGAAAGGAGACTAAGGCAGAGGATGATATAACCCCACCCCTGCCCAGGACCTGCAGGGCAAGGGAGGCCAAGCCAAACAACTCAACAGAGTGAAAACGACAAATGCTACAAGGCCACAAAGCACTGAGGAAAGCACAGGCAGCTAGTTAAAGAAGGGACAGGAGCATGGAATGGGATGGGGGAACAGGGTGGAGCCAGAGACACATAGAAAAATCTGAAGCTAAGAACAGAATGGTCAGCTGGCTCCAAGAGGCTGTTTGAGGATTTGCATGTGCTTTACATACTGGTCTGGGGCCAGTCAACCAGTAAGGAGGCCAAGGTCATGAGAAAGGCCCCCTCTTCTGCTCAATAACCTTCACACGTCTAGCAGAGCTGGGCATCGCTCTGCTGCACAGCCAAAGATGCCCCCAAATCATGGCACAAGAGGCATGTTTTTATTACAACCCACCCTGTACCAGAAAGGCATAGAGATGAACTTTCTCCATAAAATATAGCAAGAAAGCACGAACTGGAAGCACTAGTGGAAGAAAAACAGGAAGGCTCACAATATGGAACCATTAGTAAGACTAACGGAAAAAAATGACACCATATATTTCAGTCCCTCACACATGTGTAACTTGACCACCTGCCCAATTCAGTGTCCTTAAAATAAAAGCAAACCAAATGCTTGGGAGGAGTGAAATTATTTCTACTATTGAGACTCGGCAAGAATTTCTTCTGGGAATCCTCGTAAAGAGAACACAGACACAGTGCAAGGTAACGACCCTTGAGAACATTCTTAGAGCAGACATACATTTTCCATGAAGTTTATCTGTAATAGAGACTTTTAAAATAGGGCAGAGGACCAGCTGGGTGCTGTGGCTCACCACTATAAGCCCTGTACTTTGGGAGGCCAAGCTGGGTGGATCACTTGAGGCTAGAAGTTCAAGACTACCCTGGCCAACATGGCAAAACCCTGTCAATACTAAAAATATAAAAAAATTAGCAAGGAGTGGTGGTGCATCCCTGTAATCCCAGTTACTTCGGAGGCTGAGGCAGGAGAATCCCTTGAACCTGGGAGGGGGAGGTTGCAGTGAGACAAGATCACGCCACTGCACTCCAGCCTGGGCGACAGAGCAAGACTCCATGTTGGGGGAAAAAAAAAGCTGGGTGCGGTGGCTCACGCCTATAATCCCAGCACTTTGGGAGGCCGAGGCAGGCAGCTCACCTGAGGTCAGGAGTTCGAGACCAGCCTCAACAAAATGGAGAAATCCCATCTCTACTAAAAATACAAAATTAGTAGGGTGTAGTGGCACATGCCTATAATCCCAGCTACTCGGAAGGCTGAGGCAGGAGAATCACTTGAACCCAGGAGGCGAGGTTGTGGTGAGCCGAGACGCCATTGCACTCCAGCCTAGGCAACAAGAGTGAAACTCCGTCTCAAAAAAAAAAAAATAGGACAAGGGAGGTCACAGGGAACCAAGAATGCCCAGCCCTGCCTCAAAGAAATCACCCCCCCAAAAAGGGCCGATGACACATGCTTAGGGCAATTCTCCTGAACTGTCATCTTACCACCCTACATGCTGTTGGGAGGAGGGAAAATTAGCTACTAAAATCTAGTTATAATAGCCCTAAGTTGGAAACAACATAAATGTCCATCACTATATGAATGGATAAACAAACTGTGGTCTATTCATACAATAAAATAGTACTTAGCAAGAAAAATGAACATTTATGGTTACACAAAAACATAAATAAATCTCAGAGACATCATGTGGAGCAAAAGAAGCTAGACAAAAATAGCTTATATGTTGGATGACTGACATGAGCTTCTAGAATAGGCAAAACTTCAGCCTGGCCAACATGGTAAAACACTGTCTCTACCAAAAAACTTAAAAATTAGCCAGGAGTGGTGGCGCACACCTGTGGTCCCAGTTACTCGGGAGGCTTAAAAACAACAAATGCTACAAGGTCACACAGCACTGGGGAAAGCACAGACAGGCAGCTGGTTAAACAAGGGACAGGAGCATGGACTGGGATGGGGGGGAACAGGGTTGGAGCCAGAGACATCGCTTGAACCCAAGAAGTGGAGGTTGCAGTGAGCCGGGATTGCACCACTGCACTCCAGCCTGGGCGACAGAATGAGACCCTGTTTCAATCAATCAATCAATGCAAAATAAGCAAAACTAATATACTGTGATAGGTATTAAAACCAAGGCCAGGTGTGGTGGTTCGCCCCTGTAATCTCAGAAATTTGGGAGACTGAGGTGGGAGGACTCCCAGAGAACAAGTTTTCAGACCAGCCTGGGTAGCAAATGGAGACCTTGTTTCTGTTTTTCAAAAAAGGCGAAGAAATTAAAACTATGGTACGAGTCCACCATACACCTACCAGAAAGCTTAAATAATGATAAATCTGACAATACTAAGTGCTGGTGAGAATCCAGGGCAAATGGAACTCTCATAAAAATGGTAGAGAATAGAAAATTACACACACATACACATAAAGCATAGAAAATGGGTAAATCTGAATAACTTCCATGTACAGTAACCTGGTTTCTATGCTAATTGCAGTTACACATGATGTTAACATTGGAGGAGGCTGGGTGATCTCCCTATACATCTTGCTTTAAAAAAAACAGGCCGGGCTCCTGGCTCACGCCTGTAATCCCAACACTTTGGGAGGACAAAGTGGGCAAATCATGAGGTCAGGAGATCGAGACCATGCTGGCCAACATGGTGAAACCTCGTCTCTACTAGAAATACAAAAATTAGCTGGGTGTGGTGGTGTGTCTGTAATCCCAGCTGCTCCGGAGGCTTAGGCAGGAGAATGGCTTTAACTTGGGAGGCAGAGATTGCAGTGAGCCAAGATCGTGCCACTGCACTCCAGCCTGGCAACAGAGCAAGACTCTGTCTCAAAAAATAATAATAGGCCGGGCGTAGTGGCTCACACCTGTAATCCCACCACTTTGAGAGGTCGAGGCAGGCAGATCATGAGGTCAGAGTTCAAAATCAGACTGGCCAACATGGCGAAACTCCATTTCTACTAAAAAAAAAAAAAAAAAAAAAAAAAAAAAAAAAAAAAAAAAGCAAAAAAAAAAAAAAAAAAAAAAAAAAAAAAAAAAAAATACAAAAATTAGTTGGGCATGATGGCTTGTACCTGTAATCCCAGCTACTTGGGAGGCTGAGGTCGGAGAACTGCTTGAACCCGGACCCAGGAGGTGGAGGTTGCAGTGAGCTGAGATCGAGCCACTGCACTCCAGCCTGGGCTACAGAACGAGACTCCATCTCAAAAATAAACAAATAAATAATAATAATAATAAATTGGCAGGGAGCAGTGGCTCAAACCTGTAATCCCAGCACAATGAAAGACAGAGGCAGGCAGATCACCTCAGGTCAGCAGTATGAGACCAGCCTAGACAACATGGTAAAACCCACCTCTACTAAAAATACAAAAAAATTAGGTGGCCGTGGTGGTGCAAACCTGTAATCCCAAATACTCAGGAGGCAGAGGCAGGAGAATCGCTTGAACCTAGGAGGCGGAAGTCCACTGCACTCCAGCCTGGGTGACTGAGGCTCTGTCTCAAAAAAAGAAAATACAGATCAAGTCTTGCTATGTTGTCCAGTGTGGTCCAGATATTCAGGGCTAAAGCCATCTTGCCCCTTCAGACTCTCAAGTAGCTGGGACTACAGGCTAGAACCACCAACCCTGTACATTTATATAACTATTTCAAAAATTAAAAATTTGGAAGAAAACAAATCGCTTGAGGGCTAGTTGCAGAAAGCAAGCATGAGGGCACTTCTGGGGCTTGCTAGGGTCGCTGGCTACACGGGTGTATGTTCAGTTGTGAAAATTCAGGGAGAGCCTAAGCTATGCACCCGCTTCTGAAATTGTTACCTAGTACTCCAATAAAAGGCTTTTGGCCCCCGCGCAGTGGCTCACGTCTGTAATCTCAGCACTCTGGGGACTAAGGCAAGAAGATCGCTTGAGGTTGGGAGTTCGACGCTAGCCTAGACAACATACTGAGGCCCGTCTCTACAAAAAATTTAAAAATTATCCGAGCTGATGGTGTGTGTCTGTGGTCCCAGCTACTAGGGAGGCTGAGGTAGGAGGATCACCTGAGCCCCGGAGGGGGAGGCTGCAGTGAGCCGAGATCGCCCCACTGCACTCCAGCCTACACGACACAGCAAGACCCTTTTAATAACAGGTTTTGTTGAGTGTCGCATTGATCCGGTCCCTCCCACGCCCCCTGTACTTCACAAAAACGTCAAGTCCGAGCTCCAGGCCGGGCGCGGCGGCCTCCTCTTCCTTGGGCCTGGCCGGGGCTCGGGAGAAGGACGAGCTCCTTGGGGCCGGGAGTCTCCTATTGCACTCAGCCTGACACGGCGATGTTTCGGATACTTTGAGTAAAAATTAAATGTCTTACGAAAAGTCCTGTCAGCTGTTTCTCGATTTTTTTTTACGGTGGCGTCTAGAACCTTTGGTCAGCGCGAACCCCGTACCCGCGTGGAGCAATCACCTGTTCCCCGGGTGGACAGGAAGTGCACTAGCGGCGTCAGCGTGCGGGGCGTGCGAGAGAGCGCGCGGACGTCAGGCGCGGGGGCGGGGCAGAGGGCGGGGCCAGACTATCGTGGCGGCGGGAGCGCGCGCGCCATGGCCTGAGGCATCAGGAAACAAGCGCGCGAGCGAACCGGCAGGGCGAGTCCGGGAAAAGGCGGGGCCGCAGCCGCGCCCCTGACTTCCGCCGCCTGCGGGTGAGACCGCCTACCATCCCCGGGCGCGCTTGGGCACGTCGCGGGAGGCAGGATGGCTCGCCCCCAAGGCACGCCTCTGACCTATGAGAACTGGGCTGTCCCGCACCGACCGAGAGGAGCTTTCGCTCTCGCAGGGCCTGGGCGTTCTGGGCGCATTGCGCCCTCTGTGGAACCTTAGAAGCGGCGCCGGGACCGTCGGGCCTGCCGTTTCGCACCTGGCCGAAAGGGGTCGCTGTGCCGAGCCAGATCCTATGTAAATTTACCTGGATAATCTCAGCAAGAGACAATTAGCTGCAGTGCAAAGAAGGCAGACTCAAAAGACTGGATTATTCCATTTACATGACATGTTGTCACAGGTAAGACTCTAGCAACAGAGAATTAGATCAGTGGCTCTTACGGGCTGAATTAACCACCAAGGGGCAAGGGGGACATTGGAGATAAAGGAACCAATTCATATACATATATTTTTAATTTTGCTTTTCTTTTATTCTTTTTTAAATCATATGTTGATCATAGTGGTGGATGGGAAACTATGCATTTGTCAAAACATGCAAAACCAAAAACCAGAAAGTGTGACTTTTACTAAATGTAACTACTTTTTTATTAATTTGTTTTTAAAGACAGATTCTTGCTCTCTTGCCCAGGATAGAGTGCAGTGGCTCCATCTTGGCTGACTGAAACCTCTACCTACTGAGGGCAAGTGATTCTCCTGCCTCAGCCTCCCCAGTAGCTGGGACTACAGGCGTGCACCACCACGCCGGGCTCATTTCTGTATCTTTAGTAGAGACAGGGTTTCACCATGTTGGCCAGGCTGGTCTTGAACTTCTGACCTCATGTGATCCACCCACTTTTGCCTCCCAAAACGCTGGGATTATAGGTGTGAGCCACCGCGCCTGGCCAACTACTTGAACTTTTTTAAAAAAGATATTAAAACCAGAAAGCAGATAGGTGGTTGCCAGAGACTGGGAGGAGAGGGAAGGAGTGGCTGCTTAACTGAGGCATGTTGGAGTGATGTACATGTTTTGGAACCAGGTAGGCTGTGTAACACTGAATGTATTAAGTACCATTGAATTGTTCACTGTAAAATTCCAGGAAACTCTGCAGGCTCCTTTCTGTTAAAAGAGTTAATATCCATGTCATTGTGGGGTGAGCTGTGACTCTGCCTTCTACTCTGGCCTCAGTCCCCAAGCACCCAGCACTGTGAGCATGAGGCATAGCAGAGGACCATGGCGTAAATCGATCTCTGGTCATGGAAGATTGAAAGATTTAAAGGATCATGGCCCAGCCTGGGCAACATGGCAAAACCCTGTCTCTACAATAATATACAAAAAATTTAGCTGGCTAGGCATGGTGGCTCACCCCTGTAATCCTAGCACTTTGGGTGGCGGATCACCTGAGGTCAGGAGTTCAAGACAAGCCTGGCCAACATAGTGAAACTGTCTCTACTAAAAATACAAAAATTAGCTGGACATGATGGCAGGTGCCTGTAGTCCCAGCTACGTGGGAGGCTGAGGTGGAAGAATCACTTGACCCTGGGAGGTGGAGGTTGCAGTGAGCTGAGATGGTATCATTACACTCCAGCCTGGGCAACACAGCAAGACTCTATCTTAAAAGAAAAAAAAAGAAAAAAAAAAAAAAAAAGCTAGGCTTGGTGGTAGAGGCCTGTAGTCCCAGCCACTAGGGAGGCTGAGGTGGGAGGATCCCCTGAGACCAAGAGGTCAAGGTTACAGTGAACTGTGATCAAAACACTGCACTCCAGCCTGGGCAACAGAGCAAGACTCCATCTCACATAAAAAAAAATAATAAAAATTTAAAAATAGCTAGGCGTTGTGGCTCATGCCTATAATCCCAGAACTTTGGGAGGCCAAGATAGGCAGATCACTTGAGGTCAGGAGTTTGAGACCAGCCTGGCCGGCATGGTGAAACCCCGTCTCTACTAAAAATACAAAAATTAGCCGGACGTGGTGGTGCATGCCTGTAATCCCAGCTACTTAGGAGGCTGAGGTAGGAGGATCGCTTGAACCCGGGAGGTGGAGGTTGCAGTGAGCCGAGATCACACCACTGCACTCCAGCCTGGGCAACAGAGACTCTGTCTCAAAAACTCACAGTAAAATAAAATAAAGGACCACACCAATCCCCAGTAGGAAGAGATACCCTTGTGCTATTATTATCATCAATTTTCAGAAGAGGAAATTGAGGCTCAGAGGAAGTGGTTTGTCCGAGGTGGAACTGACCTCTGGCAGACCAACTCCAGGACCCAAGCACTTGAACACCACACCATGGTGGGGTGGGGGTGCGGGGAGGTGAGGGGGTGGGCGGTGGTGTTCCCCTTCTAGGGGAGGAGAGGATGCGGTTCAGAGAAGTTATGCAAGCCCGGGAAGCGGCAAAACCTAGGAATTAGCCAAAGCCTGGGGATCCAGCATGGCCCCTGACCACCTGTGTCCTTTTCCCGGGTTTGGAATCAGTGGCTTGCTTGTTCCTTTTCTCCGCACCTCCCACCAAAGAGCCACTCCCCAACCCCAATGCCATCTTCCACCTTTTTGTTTTGAGACGGAGTCTCGCTCTGTCTCCAGGCTGGAGTGCAGTGATGCGATCTCGGCTCACTGCAACCTCACCTCCCGGGTTCAAGTGATTCTCCTGCCTCAGCCTCCAGAGCGGCTGGGACTATAGGCATCCACCAACATGCCCGGCTAATTTTTGTACGTTTAGTAGAGACAGGGTTTCAACATGTTGGCCAGAATGGTCTCAATCTCTTGACCTCATGATCCGCTCGCCTCAGCTTCCCAAAGTGCTGGGATTATAGGTGTGAGCCACCGCGCCCAGCCCCTTCCCTTTTTTTTTTTTTTTTTAAGACAGTCTCACTCTGTCACCCAGGCTGGAGTGCAGTGGCACAATCTCAGCTCACTGCAACCTCGGCCTCCAGGGTTCAAGCAACTCTCCTGCCCCAACCTCCCGAGTAGCTGGACTATAGCCACCACGCCCAGTTAAGTTTTGTATTTCGAGTAAAGACGGCTTTCACCATATTGGCCAGTGTAGTCTCAATCTCTTGACCTCGTGATTCACCCTCCTTGGCCTCCCAAAGTGCTGGGATTACAGGCGTGAGCCACCGCGCTCGGCACATCTTCCATCTTTACAGAATACTCAGAGTAATCCCAGGGAACCTGAGGACTCCAATTTCTCACCCCAACACATGAGCTGAGGGAGTTACTGTGCTCACACACACCCCGTTCCCTTTGGAGGGCCCAAGGAGCCCCCTACTCTAGACAAGGGAGCCCTGCACAGGGCTTCAGGCCAGCCCACACCCAGGAGACTCAGAATCTAAAAAACAAAGTACAAACTTTATTTTGTTTCTTTACAAAGGCACGGTGGCCTCTTGGTATTTTTCTCCCCACTTTCTTAACAAAATATAATAGCTTCTCCTTGAACACGAAGACCTCAAAATTGTAAAAAAAAAGAAAAAAAAAGAAAAACGTAACAAAAACAGAAATCAAAACCAAAAAAAAAATACCAACAACAAACAGAAAGAGACAAAGACATTTTTGGGGTGGAGGATGAGACCTGGAGGCAGAGGTGGAGGCTGGGCGGGGGGAGAGTGGGGAATTCTAGTGCCGAGATGGGGGGGAGGGGAGCAGAGCAGCAGCAAACCCCAACCGAGAAGCCACGGAGACCCCTGGGCCCCCAGAACGCCCCAGCCCAGTCTGACCCCCAACCCATGTAAGTGCTTAAAGGAGAAAGAAGAAAACCCAAAAAGAGGAGGGAAAGGGGATTGAAGACTGACCATCCCAGGCTGGCTCTGGGCAGGGAAGAAATAACTTGGGGTTTTGTTTGATTTTCCCTGTTATTAAAAGACATGTTTAAAGGAAAAAATGCTTTTTGGCAGAGAGAGGCAGGCACCTCTGTGTCGGCTTCCCCCAGCCCCCGGGGCCGAGGCCCAGCCCTGGGGTCCCGATGCTCCCACACGCTCTAAGCCACCCCAGCCCCGGGACCTCAGGTTGAGTGGCTTCGTTCAAAGGTTGATTTACAGTATTGAAAAAGAGGTCATAAAAGAGACCCAAATGACATCGTAATTTTGTAAAAATTTCTCACTCATTCACCCTCATCTCTCCCTGAGCCCCCAGAAAGGAGAGGAGGGCTGGGGGGGTAGTCAGGGAAGCTCCCCGTCCCCTGACGGTTCCTCCCGGCTCTGGTCCATGGCATCACTGTCTGAGGCCTCGGAGTCGGAGGCGGTGTCAGAGGTGGGGGCCTCGGGGCAGCTGCGGACCGGCTTCACGATGACAGCTCGCCGCTGCTCCTCCTCCAACTCCTGCTTTTCCTGGGTGCCCTCGATGTGCTGGATTGCCTGGACAGGGACGAACCACTGAGGAGGCTCGGCTGGGGACACACAGCCAGCCGGGAGGCCGTGGGGGCCCTCAGCCAGCCACTGTCTCCCCCAGAACACACATCCCAGAAATAAGCCTTGCAAAGCAGCAGGGGAGGCCCGCCAGACTCTACGAAAAACAAATTCTTTTTCTTTTTTTTTTTTTTTTTTTCCGGGGAGAAAGTCTCGCTATATCACCCAGGCAAGAGTGCAGCGGGCACGATCATCGCTCACTGCAGCCTGATTCCTGGGCTCAAGCGATCCTCCTACTTCTGCCTCCCTAATAGCTGGAACCACAGGAACGCACCACCATCCCCAGCTAACTTTTGTATTTTTGGTAGAGACAAGGGGGTTCTTGCTGTGTTTTCCAAGCTGACCTCAAACTCCTGACCTCAGGCAAGCTTCCTGCAGCAACCTCTCAAAGTGCTGGGATTACAGGTGTAAGCCACCACACCCAGCCCAGGAACACACTTTCAAAACTCTTCTGTTAAATTGAAAAATCCATTCTGGGAAGAAACAATCCCAGTGCTGCTTAGAAATTATATGTATCTTTCATGTGTTTATGTTTGTTGTGTTTTTTGGAGACAGAGTCTCACTGTGTCACCCAGGCTGGAGTGCAGTGGTGCGATCTCAGCTCACTGCAACTTCCGCCTCCCAGGTCCAAGCGATTTTCCTGCTTCAGCCTCCAGAATAGCTGGGATTACAGGTGTGTGCCACCACGCCTGGCTAATTTTCCTATTTTTAGTAGAGACAGGGTTTCATCGTGTTGGCCAAGATGGTCTCGAACCCCTGACCTCAGGTGATCTGCCCACCTTGGCCTCCCAAAGTGTTGGGATTCCAGGCGTGAGCCTCCCTGGAATATGTTTGTATATTTTAAAGCTTGCCTACTAACTTATTAAAGGCCTTTGTTATTAATTGCATTATGCAATTTGCAAGATTTATAAGCAACTGAAATTCAAGGAAGTTGATGGATTTTTTTTTTTCCTGTGTTGCTTTTTTGATTATTTATTTACTTATTACTGATTTCTGAGGTTGGGTGCCTCAAGGGGCCTTGTTCAAGGCTGAGTGCAACTATGCCTTCAGACCTGAGCCACAGCGTTCCTCCTCCGTAGGAGGCCCAACTGTCACGAACCAGCCCTGACGCCTGTATCCCCATCCAGGTCCTCGGGGATGGAGGTGAGACAATGCTTTGGACCAGCCCCGGAGCTGGATGCAGCAACTCTGTAACCAGGGGACTCTGGGAGCAAAGGACCCTCTCCGGAAAACCCACACTGTAGGAAAGGACCGTCTTCCCGGCCAACCCCTCCTGACACGCAGGCCCTGCCCAGGTCTCTGGCCCTCATATTCTCCACTTGCAGCTCCAGGGAGGGAGCCCCCAAGGCTTCCAGCCTTCCACTCCCTCCCACCCAAGCACCATCTTCCTCCTCTACCGCTCCTCATTTTCTAGTCTCCCCTAAAAAGCCTGTTCCCAGCGTATGACCCCCACAAGCTGCCCCTTTCCCGAGCCCAGGTACCTGCACGATGGTGTCCAGATTTTGCCGGGATGTGGAAACAGAGTTGATGACTGAGGAGGGGCCCATGGTGACAACGTTGATGTGGTGGGAGGGAGGGGGAGGCGGTGCCGGCACGATCACTGTGGGGTGGTGTGTGGGGGCGGGAGGGGGCAGGAGCTGCAAGACAGAAGCCCTCAGCCTTTCTCTCAAGGCTTCTCCCAGCCCATCCACCTCCCTTATTCATGCAGGGCCGGCCAGTGGATGACTCCCCCGCCCCCTTTATGTTAAGAAACAGCGATGAGATGGACTACAGAGAGGCTTCCAGCCATCCACATCCCCGCCCGCCCCCCGACCCCCGAGCCTGCTCCCGGGCGCCTCCTGCTCACCTGTGTCCGCAGGTGCTGTCCCCGCTCCAGCTTCTCCTGGTGCAGCAGCCTCACCTGTTCCTGCTGCTGTTGCAGCTGCACCTGCTGCGCGATCACCTTGAGCTTTTCTGGGTACATGTGGGCCTCCAGCGAGCGCACCTGGAGGCGGGACAGCCTCGGCTCAGGGCAGGCCTGGGAGCACACCCTGCCCTGTCAGTCCCACAGCAGGTCATTCACTCCTGCAGAAAACCCTATCACCGGGCAGGCCCCCTCAGCAGAGGCCAGAGCACTTCCAGAGACCTTCAGCTGCTGCCTCGTCTCACCTCCCACCTCAGCCTCCACTGGACCACTGGACCATGCTCCCTCCCGTCTGAGCCTTTGCCTATGCCGTTCTCTCTTCCGAGAACACCCTTCTGCCCTTTGGTTAATTATGAGACTCAACCTCCCACTTCCATGGAGAAACCATGGGGCATCCCTTGGAAAACCAGGTCAAACCCCCTCCGGATGCCACAGCTCCAGCCTGGCCTTCATCATGGTTAAGTGCTTTGTTTTTGGTTTTTGTTTTGAGAGAGGGTCTCCGTCTGTCACCCAAGCTGGACTGCAGTGGCACAATCACAGCTAACTGCAGCCTCCACCTCCTGGGCTCAAGTGATCCTCCCAGTTCAGCCTCCCAAGTAGCTGGGACCACAGATGTGCACCACCACACCTAGCTTTTTGAGACAGTGTGTCACTCTGTCATCCAGGCTGGAGTGCCATTGTGCGATCACGGCTCACTGCAGTCTCCACCTTCTGGGCTCAAGCAATCCTCCCAGCTCAACTTCCTGAGCAGCTGGGACCACAGGCACACCCCACCACACCTGCCTAATTTCCATATATTTTTTGGTGGAGATAGGATCTCACTACGCTTCCCAGGCTGGTCTCAAACACCTGGGCTCAAGTGATCCTCCCACCTCAGCCCCACAAAGTGCTGCGATTACAGGTATGAGCCACCATACCCAGCCCATCAGGGTTACGTTTTTGAGATCATTTGACTAATCTCCCCGACCTCGACGCAGACGGTGACCCCCGAGGGCAGGGATGCGTCTGGCTTGCTCCCCACTCCTAAGCCTGGCACCGCAGCAGGTGTTCCTGTAAATCGGGCTCAACCAAGGGCAGCAGAGCACTACGAGGGCGACCCCAGGCTCCGCACCCGCTGCACCACGCGCCGCGCCCAGCAGAGGGCGCTGTCTCACCTGCTCCTCCAGCATCATGCGCACCGAGCGCTCCTTGTCCAGCTGCTGCCGAAGCTCAATCATCTCCCGCCGCAGGTCCTCCGCCTTCTCGTCCTCCCAGATGTCCGGAGAGCCGATGCCTTCGTCCTTGTCCTCTGCCCGCCG
Source organism: Plecturocebus donacophilus (assembly GCA_004027715.1). Classification (NCBI taxonomy): domain Eukaryota; kingdom Metazoa; phylum Chordata; class Mammalia; order Primates; family Pitheciidae; genus Plecturocebus; species Plecturocebus donacophilus. Next base: position 15,707 of record PVKP010038319.1, read on the forward strand.
TCGCTTGGGGGACGAGCCGCTCAGCTCCTGGGGACCCCAAGGAGTCGGTCAGTGTGCCTGACACCTCGGTATCACCACCACGGAGATTGGGGCTCCATCGCAGCCCCCCAAAGCTGCCCAACACAGGTGGATCTTCATTAGGGAGCCCCTTCTCCAAGTCCAACAAACCAGCCAAATGCCAGGAGAATGGGCTGCTGTCCAGAGCAGTCACCTGGCTCATTCCAGAGCCCACTCCACCACACTAGACTGATGGGGAAACTGAGGCCGGGGCAGGAAAACAAGTGCCTGAAGTACTTGCAGTGGGCAAGAAGGGGCCTGCAGCCACACCTGCATCCCAGGCCCATGGCTGGGTCCTGGGATGCCCATGCCAGGAGAGGGAGCCAGGAAGGAGGGCAGGGCACACCTGGATGAAGCGCTTGAGCTGTGTGTTCTGCTGCAAGAGCCTGGTCTTCTCCTGCTCCAGGGAGAAGATATACTCCGCTGTCTGCTGGAGAATGGCTGCCTGAAGGCAGGGAAAAGCCAAGAGTCAAACTGGCAGTGTTTACCAGGGCTCACTTTCCTCTCCCAGAGGGAGTCTGCCGCCTCCTCCAGGAAGCCCTCCCTGCTCTCACCCACCTTGCTGAGCTTCTCTCCGTCTGTGTGGGGGATGAGGGTCTTGAGGGACTGGAAGCCCGCGTTGATGCTCTGCATGCGCCTCCGCTCGTTGCTGTTGGCGATCTCCCGTCGAATCCGCCGCTCCTGGTCCCGCTGAGTCTCCGGGGTCAGTGGAATGTTGGCAAGGCTGCCAGAGAGGACAGGAACAGGCTCGGCCAACGCGCCCTCTTCATCATTCATCTCCAGAGGGCCCCAGTAGAACCTGCATCCCGTCCCTGCTGCAAAAGATGCCAGGCCACCCCCAGAGGGTGATGGAGGGGCGCTCTCTGGGACACCCAGGCGGACTGAATAGACTGGCTGAGGGTAGGATAGTCTGCTCAGAACCCAGCGAGGGCGAGGCACAGTGGTTCACACTTGCAATCCCAGTTCTTTTGGAGGTCAAGGCCAATGATCATCGAACCCAAGAGTTTGAGATCAGTCGAGGCAACGTACTGAGACCCTGTCTCTACAAAAAATAAAATCAGCCAGGTGTGGTGGCGCACGTCTGTAGTTCCAGCTACTCGGGAGGCTGCAGTGGGATGGCTGCTTGAGTCCACAGTTGGAGGCTGCAGGGAGCCGTGATCGAGCCAGTGCACCTCCGGGCAACAGAGCAAGACCTTGTCTCAACAACAACAAAAACCCATCCCCTCCTTGGCTTCCCTCACGGGGAGCAGTTTCTCCTCCCCAACGGCATTCCCAGTGTGTCTGAATATCAAAACACTCAGGAGCTTAGAAACTGTGCAGACGACGGGTGCTGGCCCCAGTGTCTGACTAGCAGGTCTGGCGGGGCCCAGAAACCTGCATGGTGTGATTCTGATGCACGTAGGACGCCGACAACAGTCAGGGACGCTGTCCCGCTCCTGGGACACTTCTGAGTGACCTGCTGGGCGCCTGGAGCGCCTCTTCAGCGTCTCAGGCTTTGAATCCCAGGACTGGGGAAGACGTCCCCACTCCTTTCCTACACTCACGGCCACGCCTCCAGCCACAAGCCCCAGCCCCACTACGCTGACTTCACACACCTCACACAAGACAAGGCAGATACCACTCACTCCCCAAAAAGACACGAAGTCAACAACCCCTGCAGACGGTGCTCCCCTCAGCCCACCCACTCCAAGAGACAGACCCACCCTGTGCTGGAGAAGCGAGGTTCCCACCGTGCTGTGGGGAGCGCTACTAACCCTTGCAGGAGCAGCGGCCAGTGGGGTGAGAAGGCAGCCCTGGGGAAGAGGGCGTGGCTGCTGAGTGGGGGCGGGGCTTCCGGCGGGGGCGGGGCTGCGGGCCAGGGGTGGACCCAAGGCCACGCTCCCGAGGGTTGGGCCTGTGTGTGGCCTGGAGGAGGCATGTCTCCCTCCCTGGACCTCCCCTGCAACTTCCTCCGCCCCTGGCCTGATGGCTTCCAGATGCTGGGCTCCCAGCAGAGGCCGCCGGCCCCACCCGAAGCCGCAGCCCCGGCCTCTTCCTGAGGGGCCCTCCCGGGGTGACCTGTTCCAGGACTGGGCCAAGGGGGCTCACGCCCTTGAATCTGGGAGAACAGGGAAACGGCTCTGAGCAGCTCTTGCTCCATTGGCGGGGACAGTCTGGGGTCAAGGGGCTGCCAAGTCTAACTCCCTTGCTGTGGCCCCTACGCCGATGGGCCGGCGGAAAAGAGTTTGCATGGACCCAGGAGAAAGCCCATCTCCAACAGCTGGAAACGGCCGTGGCATTCCTGGCCCCACCCATCCCGCTCCATCTGTCCAGCCTTGGCGCCCTGTGGGACCCTGGACGCATCCCTGCCCCTTCCTCGGCCTGGGCGTCCTCTCCCAACAGAGAGGTGGGCGACTGGAGTTTGGCTGCAAATCAGCCTCCTTCCGGCCTCATCAAGCCAAGTCCTCCTCCATCAGGACCCAAAGTCCTACGGCCTGTCCCCAGGGTGAAAGTCGCTCACAAGGCCTTGAAATGTCAGTGCGGCAAAGGGGACCCAGGCTCCCCACTTTCCATGGTAGACTTTAGGGTTCAGAGCAGGGAGGGGCATGGTTTTAGGGTCAGTCAGCTGGATGTCAGTGCCCTCACTTCTCCCACTTCCCCTGCCTGCAGTGAGGGTGACGGGGGCACTAGGGCACGCCTGCTGCACAGCTGTGTGCGGCCCATCCTTGGGATGGAGTCCAGGCTCCCAGGTCTGGCACAGCCTCAGACTACACCATCTCTGAGAGGCCAGCAGGCCAAGGGGACAGTGGTGGCTTAAAGCTGGGGATCTTTGGAGGTAAGAAGTGGGAAGAGATGCCCACAGGAAGCCACAACACAGGGTGAGTGCAACCTGGGGGCATCACCATTCCCACGGGAGAGATGTGGGGGGAGACCCGGCTCACCCGGCCCCTGGGCCCCTCCTGGCAATGTCCAAAGGTCAGAGCTGACCAGGGCCTGGGGGTGAAAAGGGAGCACTAAGTCCAGCCTTGGGCCACCTGAGAGCTGGCCCTCCTGGAGGGTCTACAACAGAGGACCACATCATTTTTTTTGAGTTTTTGGCTAGAATTTTCTCACTGAATTGTCACAATCTTCCTGAGTCAGAGGGCCTGAAGACTCCTGTGTAAAGAGGGGGACACAGAGGCTTGGGTAGGGATCAGCTGCAGCAAGTGCTGGGACTTGAACCCTGACCCCAGAGCAGGTGTCAGGCCATAGAGCTGGCCATCCCACAGAGCCAGATGCCCTGACCAGCAGATGACAGTTATCCCTGTAAAAGAGAGGACCAGGCCAGGCACAGTGGCTCACACCTATAATCCTAGCACTTTGGGAGGCCAAGGCAGAAGGATCGCTTGAGCCCCAGAGTTCAAGACCAGCCTGGGCAACATAATGAGACCCCATTACCACAAAAAAAATTAAGGCATGGTGGCATGTGCCTATTGTTCCAGCTACTCAGGAGGCTAAGGTGGGAGGATGGAATAAGCACAGGAGGTTGAGGCTGCCATGAGCTGTGATCATGTCACTGCACTCCAGCCTGGGCAACAGAGTGAGACCCTGTCTCAAAAAAAAAAAAAAAAAAAAAAACAAGGACCAGGCATTCAAAAAGCACTGTAATCATGTAACTCTTTTTATTATCCAGACCTTATTTACATTTTTCCCTGCCTGATTCTCACAGAAATCCAGTGGGGTGGCTGACATTACAGTGAGCAAGCAGTGCAGGGTCCTGGGAGGGGAGGTGATACTCCCAAGGTCAAGCAGCCAGACCCGGCACAGCAGGCACCTGCAGACACCAAAGCTCCCCTGCTCCACCCACTGAAGCACCTCTAGTGACCCCTACTTCACACAGCCCGCCAATTACCAGAAAGGGGGGGTGTGACTGCAGGTTCAGCCAACTCCTGCCCTTCTGAACACACACGGGACCAAGCCCACAAGTGACTTGTCCAAGGTCATACCCAGCAGTAGGGCAGGGCAGGGTGCGAACAAAGGCACCTTCCAGCCCAAGTCCCACCAACAACTCTGCTCTTAGGAGCTGGTCCTCAGCCTCTTCCTTCCCTTCCCCACAAGGCAGCCCACTAACTGGGGAGGTCAAAGCAGATCCAGTCCCGAAAACCCCAGCTGGACATTCCCACAGGAAGAGGCGCTGGGGCTGGATCAGGGGCCTGTGTCGCCTCCTCTACACCAGAATCTGCCAGCACAGCTTCTCCTGCCTCCGTCCTCTCCAAAGCCAACAGCCCAGTCTCCTGGCTCAGAAAACAGCTGCTGGCTAACCTAGTGCTTAACCTAAGTTAAATCCAATAAAGCAAATTTCCCCCCAAAGCTACAGTTCCTTGTGGGGACCTGAATCTGCCACCAAGACCCTCAATTAATAACTCACCTAAATTGCCCTGGAAGTACCAGCCGACAAGAGTCCTTTAATAGAATGCATGCTAAGCAGGGCTTCTGATTGGTGGAATAGGAGCTAACCAGGGCCTGTGACTGGTGGAGTGCCGGCTAACCAGGAATTCTTATTGCTGGAATGCTGGCCAACCCGGGCTTCCGATGGCTGACCAACCAGGGGTTCCTGTTGATGAAGGTTGGTTAATTGAAATTTCCAGGTGATACTGCACTGGATAAAGTGGATTTTTCTGCAAATGCCTGAAGTTTCTGATAGCTCTTTCTGGGTTTTGCATTTACAGTTATGGTCTGTAAAGGTCCTACATATACAGTAAATAAAGATCACTTCAGACTCCTACAGGTGAGAATCAAAGGTGGCAGAAGTCCACTGACTCCGAGGTTCTCGCTCGCTCTCTCTCTTTTTTTTTTTTTTTTTTTTGAGACTGCGTCTCGCTCTATTGCCCACGCTAGAGTCCAGTGGCGCAATCTCGGCTCACAGCAACCTCCACCTCTCGGGTTCAATCAATTCTTATGTCTTAGCCTCCCGAGTATCTGGGATTACAGGCATGCGCCACCACAACTGGCTAATTTTGTTTTGTTTTGTTTTTTTAAGACAAAGTCTCACTCTGTTCCCAGGCTGGAGTCCAGTGGTGCAATCTCAGCTCACTGCAATCTCGGCCTCCTGAGTTCAAGCGATTCTCCTGCCTCCGCCTCCCGAGTAGCTGGGATTACAGGCACCCGCCACCATGCCCAGATAATTTTTGTATTTTTAGTAGAGACAGGGTTTCACCATGTTGGCCAGGCTGGTCTCAAACTCCTGACCT
>PVKP010038320.1:0-20976 GCA_004027715.1 Plecturocebus donacophilus
CCGTCTCAAAGAAAAAAAAAAAAAAGAAAGAAAGAAAAAGAAAAGAAAAACATAGCCAAACTCCTTTACTTTTGAGACCTCTAGAAAACAGCCCAATTCTACTCCCCAAACTAACCACAGCTTCCCAACATGAGGCTTCATGCTCACCTGGCCAGTCTCCTCACTGTCACCAGGAAGTGCCATAATGGCACTGTTCTCAAGTTGTCATTCCACCCAGATACCACCGCATACATGGGCGAGAGCACAGGGCCAGGGGGAGGGGTCTTCCCTCCTGCTGATTCCAAATGGTGTCAAAGGCCTAGTCAGACCCCGCTATCTCCTAGTCAGACCCTGCTATTTCCAGTGTAGGTTGGAATCTTCCTAACGTTCGATTCCAGCCTACACTGACCTGTATGTCCCTGCTTCCCAACTGGGTGCCTGGTGCTGCCTTCACAACTACTCTTGGGAGTTGGTCAGGGACTGAGAGCAGATCCTTTTGACCCCCAATGTTGAGATCCCCTGCACAGCTCACGCCTCTGCTCCCCAGACCTAAACCTAAAGTAACTGTATGCTCCCTGTTAAAACAGAAGACCAAACAAACAAACAAAAGGCCTTTCAAGTGCTGACCAGGCTGGGTGTGGTGGCTCACACCTGTAATTGCAGCACTTTGGGAGGCAGAGGTGGGCAGATCATCTGAGGTCAGGAGTTCAAGACCAGTCTGGCCAACATGGCAAAATCCCATCTTTACTAAAAACATAAAAATTAGCCAGGCACGGTGGCAGGTGCCTGTAATCCTAGCTACTCGGGAGGCTGAGGCAGGAGAATCGCTTGAACCCAGAAGGTGGAGGTTGCAGTGGGCTGAGATTGTGCCACTGCACTCCAGCCTGGGAGACAGAGCAAGACTCCATCTCAAAAAAAAAAAAAAAAAAAGTTCTGACCAACTGCCCTCTGGACACGTTCCATCCTCTGTTGTTCTCTGCATTCTTTGGAGAGGCACACTTACTTATTAACTGTGACCTATCTTTTTCCACGACAATTTCACAACCTTCCCTTTAGCCGTGCCCATCCCCATTCCCCCTTTCCTAGGCGCTCATATCCCACCAATCCCAGTGCAGGAGGCTGCTCATCCCTAGCCGCTCCTAGTTTGCATGCTTCTGTTGCTGGGATCACATCTCTGCACTTTTCCGGGTGCCTAACACTTAATAGGTTCTTACTTGATCATCTTGCCACCTAAAAGCTTGATTACATCTCTGCTCATTTTGATGTTGGTAGGTAGGTCTTTGATCACTGGTATGCAATTCAGTCTGTTTTCTACACTTGCCCAACCCCTTCTTCTGCCTTCCGCAGAAAGATTTATGTGTGTGTGTATTCTGCAGAGGGTCGCAGAGGCAGAGATCTGGCAGTGTCTGCCTGTGGGTGACAGTGTGGGAGGCAGCTCCCAGCACGCTGCAGTGTGGGCTCCTACGCAATCCACTCCACGTAGGTTATGTAAGCAAGAGCTCTTCATGCCTGTGAGGCTCTGCTGTTTCCCCACACGATTCGGGTATTCTGTTGGTAGAGGTTGGATGAAAGTACTTGCATATCTCTCTAAGTGCATACTTAGGTGAGCCCAGACTTTCAAAGATTTTCATATTTTGAACACATTACCATGTACTTGTTTTTAAAGTTAAAAAAATGCAGCACTGCTCCCTCTTTTCACCCAATTCCTAATTTTCACCAGTCTCTTGTACCACAGTCTCCCCTCGTCCCTGGCTCCCCTCTCCCTTTATAGCACTTTACCTGTGTGGGGTGGACGCTGTGATGGGGGCCTGCATCCTTCCGGAGCCTGTGCTGGAGGCCCCCGTTCTCAGAGGGTAGTCCGTAGCTGGTGCAGTGTTCAAAGGGCATATACTGGTACTGGGGGGCACTACCCCACCAGCTTTGCTCACCCCCATGCTGCTGTGACCGGGGTTGCTCCATGTTCCCTCCCCCTATCCCCGGTCAGGCCTTGGCCTGCTTGCCCCTGTCCTTCCCACAGTGTAGCTTCTTAAGCCTCTGCTCTTGCTGTCCCCAAGGCGTCTGGGGCAGCATGCCCACCTCCAGCTATTTATAGCCCCCTCTCCGTCACATGACCCCCCACCGCCACATCTGATCTGCTTGGGGTCGAAGCAGGTGTGAGTGCAGTGCCGGGGTGGGGGTTGGGATAAGGACCTGAGGGACAGCCCCACAGGGATTTCCCTCTGCTGAGCCAGTGGCATTGTCCCCCTCCTTAGTCACCAGTAGTAGGCTTCCAGCTCCGTGTCACTGGTCCCTCTATAAATATCGCCTGGACCAGGATGAGAAACTGCTGAGTGTGATCTCAAACCTGTGTGTAGAGCCGGATCTGCATGGAAGCCCTCTAGCTGCCCCTCTTTCTTCTTCAGGATGCAGAAGGTGAGGGGTGGCTGCTGGATAAAGATGAAGTGGAAACAGTGGCGTGTTAACTCACCTGGGAGAGTAACTGGTGCCTCTCTGTCATGTCTCCTGGCTGGCTTATTCCCAGCTCTTTGTCCACCCAGGGTTCTGTCTGGCCAGCTCCGCCAGCCCATTCCATGTCCAGTGTTCTTCTCCAGCTCTTTGCCCTCCTGTCTGCTAGGGGCTGCTAATAACACCTTGGGAGCATCCTCTGATCCCATCCTTATCACCCGCTGGGTGTGGAATGGTTATGGGAAGTGGGAAGTTGGGGATGGGTAATAGCCTTGGGTTCTAGAATTTCTCCCACTTCCCAGACTGTTAACTGTCCATCACACTGCCAATCTGGAGGGAATGAACTTCCATTTGGACTGTGGTGTGCCCACCATGGCTCCATCAGGACAAGTCAGATAACAGGGGAGAGTTGAAAGGAAGCCAGAGGCACAGGGGAGAGGTGGGAAGGGCGTGAGGGCTTCTCATGACAAACCTGACAAACATGAACAATGATGGGGAAGTGCTCTCTGCTCTTCTTCCCTTTTTGGTTCAATAAATATTTCTTGGCCAAGGACAAATGTTTCTTTCTGGCATCACATTATAAAACCAATTTTCCTATGACATCTCTTCCCTATGAACTCCTCACTAGAGGAGAAAAGTTAGGAACTCAGCCAAAGTTTAGGATCCATCACCAACTGGAGTCTGTCCCAGGACAGTCCAAGTTCAGGGACTGGAGGGTAGGGATGACAAACATCTGATCTACAATGTGGTTTTGATCTAGGCTAAATGGAACCACTCAAAGCAAGAGGGAAGCCAATACCATTCAAAATACTTTTTCTAGGGGCTCAATGTCACAAATCATCAGGAAAATACAAATCAAAATCATAATGCAATATCACCTCATACATGTTAGGATGACTTTGATCAAAAAAGCAAGAGACAGTCAGGCACGGCAGCTCATGCCTATAATCCCAGCACTGTGGGTGACTGGGGCGGGCAGACTGCTTGAACCCAGGAATTTGAGACCAGCGTGGCAACACAGGGACACCCTGTCTTTATAAAAAGACAAAAATTAGCCAGGTGTGGTGGTGCACACCTGTAGTCCCAGCTACTTGGGAGGCTGAGGCAGGAGGATCACTCAAGCCCAGGAGGTGGAGGCTGCAGTGAGACGAGATAAATGTTGGTGAGAATGCAGAGAAAAGGGAACCCTTGTGCACTGCTGGTGGGAATGTAAGTTGGTATACTCATTATGAAAAACACTACAAAAGTTTCTCAAAAAATAAAAACAACCCCCATATGACTCAGCAATTCCTATATATGCAAAGGAAAGGAAATCAGTATCTCAGGAGGTATCTGCACTCACACATTCATTGCAGCATTATTCACAGTAGCCCAGATACGAAAACAACCTAAGTGTCCACTAACAGATGAATAAAGAAAATGTCATATATATATGAACATACATAATGGAATACTATTCAGCCTTGACAAAGGAGAAAATCCTGCCATTTGTGACAACATGGATGAACTTGGAGGACATTATGCTAAGTCAAACATTGCAGACACAGAAAGACAAATACTGCACCATTTCACTTGTATGTGGACTCTAAAATAGTCAAACTCATAGAAGCAGAAAGTAGAGGGTGGTTGCCAGGGGCTGGGCTAGAGTAGGAGGTGGGGGGATGGGAAAATGCTGGTCAAAGGGTACCAAGGTACAGTTATACAAGATGAGAAAGTCCTGGAGATCTAATGTACGTGGTGACCACAGGAAGTATACTTGAAATTTGCTAAGAGGGTAGATCTTGAACGCTCTCATCTCCCTCCAGCCCCACAGCAACTATGTGAGGTGATGGATATGTTACCCAGCTTGATTGTGATGATCATTTCACAATGTACACATATATCAATATATCAAGTTATATACCTTAAATATGTATAATTTCTATTTGTCAATTATACATCAATATAGCTAAAAAATAAAAATAAAAACAAAAACACTTGCTCTAACAACAATCCTACAAACCTCAAGGCCTATAATCTCTCCACGTGTGATAAATTGAGAGACTAAAGATTCTGTGATGATACCCACCTTTTCTGCAGGCAGAAAATACGGAAAGACATTATAGGATTGGTATAAGCAGACAGGAACACTTTCTTGATTAAAAGAATAGAGTCCCAAGGTGAAATTGCATTCCTTGGAGGGCTTCAGAAACAAAATTTTCCCGTTTGTGGAGTATAGCTGTCCTGAAGGTAACCAGTTGCTGCAGGAACTTGATAAATATAAGCAGCAAATATGAGATGCAATTATGACTTTCTTACTACTCCTGAGAAAAGCAGGCCCCTAAAACAGTGCAGCCTAGTCATGGACTCTGAGATTTGAAGGCAGAGACCAGTGGGGTGAGGATAGTGCTCATGTCTAGCCAAGCCAGGTGGAAGCCTGCAGCCTAGAAGGAAAGCACCAACTGCAATCCTTAAAACCAGATTCTGAACTTAGGAGGGTCAAAGACATCTACAGGCTGCCAGTGCTGGAGGGCAAGGGTTTGAGAGTAAATATCCTGTGTTTGGGGCCGGGCACGGTGGCTCACACCTGTAATTCCAGCACTTTGGGAGGCTAAGAAGAGCGGATAGCGAGGTCAGGGTATTGAGAACATCCTGGCTAACACAGTGAAACCCCGTCTCTACTAAAAATACAAAATACTAGCAGGGTGTGGTGGTGCGCACCTGTTGTCTCAGCTCCTTAAGAGGCTGGGGCAGGAGAATTGCTTGAACCTGGGAAACGAAGGTTGCAGTGAGCTGAGATCACGCCACTGCACTCCAGCCTGGGCAACAAAGCGAGATTCAGTCTCCAAAAAAAAAAAAAAAAAAAAAAAATCCTGTGTTTGAAATTAGAAATAGTTTAAATCTCATGGGTTTAAATCCCTGGAAGAGAACAAGAAAACAAAACGTAAACCATGCCCACTCCTCCCTCCAACATCCCACTGGGCCAAGTAGCTTATTTGGAGGCACAAAGATGGGCTTCTGGGGATTCCTATGAAGCTCCTAAATGTGGAAGCAAATTCATAAGCATGTATGAATGATACATATTCTTTTGGGGATTTATTTATTTATTTTGAGATGGAGTCTGGCTCTGTCATCCAGGCTGGAGTACAATGGCATGATCTTGGCTCACTGCAACCTCCGCCTCCCGGGTTTAAGCGATTCTCCTACCTTAGCCTCCCAGGTAGCTGGGATTACAGGCACTTACCGTCATGCTCGGCTAATTTTTGTATTTTTGTAGAGACGGGTTTCACCATGTTGCCCAGACTTGTCTTGAACTCCTGACCTCAGGTGATCTGCCCACCTTGGCCTCCCAAAGTGTTGGGATTACAGGCATGAGCAACCACACCCGGTCTCTTTTGGGGTTTAAAATAGATCATCCTAGGGTCCATTATATAAAAAGTTTAAATTAAAAGCACATAGGCTATGGAATTGCTATTTGAAGAAAAATTGTACAAAGTGGCCATGAAAGCTACAGGGAGGAGTAGTTTCGTGTTGGGGTACAGGTGAATGAATTTTCTTTCTGGGTTACACCCTTGTTTTCAGACTCACGTCTTCCAGTCTGGCCTCCCCAACATACTAGGCAGTACAACCCTTATGTTTTTTAAAGGTGTTTTTAGTCATAATTTTCCCTCTGCAAATCCAGGCAGCCATGGAACCCATGAACACCTATTTTCTGAAATTTCAGCTAAGATACTACAACTTCCTCTGAAGACACTTTCTCTGTAGCACACTCCACTGGGGGTCACACCTCCTCTCCTGTTTATTGTGCCTTGCCTCTTTATTCTTTTTTCTTTTTTGAGATGGAGTTTTGTTCTTGTTGCCCAGGCTGGAGTAGAATGGTGAGATCTCGGCTTCACCACAACCTCTGCCTCCCGGGTTCAAGCAATTCTCCTGCCTCAGCCTCCCGAGTAGCTGGGACTACAGGTGCGCATCACCATGACCAGCTAATTTTTGTATTTTTAGTAGAGACAGTGTTTCATCATGTTGACCAGGATGGTCTCGATCTCTTGACCTTGTGATCCACCTGCCTCAGCCTTAAGTGCTGGGATTAAAGGCGTGAGCCACTGCGCCTGGCAGCCTCCTTATTCTTTAAACATCCTTAGTCGTTTCCTATCCCCTGCATGCCAGGCTTTCCCTGTAGCACTTTACAGGTCTCTTTCTCCCTCTTCTGGCTTTTCAAATATGATACATTTTCCCAAAAACTCCTATCAAATTAGAACTTAACATAGAATAAGGTTTTGGGCCTCAGTTTCATTCCCCCAGTCTAATGGGAGGAATCTTACAGCCCAAAAAAGTGAGGAGGAAAAACTCCTTCATACCAGAATAAGTCACAGAAGCAAGAGTGTTAGCATATGCTCAAACTGACGACTTTTGTTTCACATCCTGACCCCAGTTTCCTCAGAAAGGCATTAACTAGACGCTTAAGAAGATAAAATAATGCATGCAAAAAACATGCTATCGTGTTTAGCCCATAGTAAGAACTGTTGACTCATATTAAACTGACATGCATTCTGTGAGTTAACATTTATCAAGCATTTTTTATGTATTAACACCATGTGATTTACACGTATCATATTTAATCCTCATAGGGACATTGTAAGGTAGACACAATTTTCCTCATTTTTAAATGAGGGAAATTGAGGCTATGTTAGCTACCTTGCTCAAGGTCTCCAATATCTTCAAAGGCAGAGCCAGCATTCAGAATCAGAGCTACTGAATTCTAGAGTCCATACCATTAAAGCTACATTTCTGGCCTGATGCAGTGGCTCACGCCTGCAATCCCAGCACTTTGGGAGGCCGAGGTGAGCGGATCACCTGAGCTCAAGGAGTTCAAGACCAGCCTGGGAAACATGGAGAAACCTCATCTCTACTAAAAATACAAAAATTAGCTGGGCATGGTGGCAGGTGCCTGTAGTCCCAGCTACTTGAGAAGCTGAGGCACGACAATCGCTTGAACCTGGGAAGTAGAGGTTGCAGTGAGCTGGATACTACCACTACACTCCTGCCTGGGAAACAGTGAGACCCTGTCTCAAAAAAAAAAAAAAAAGGAAAAAAGAATGCATTTCTTCTCTTTTGATAACTGCAAGTCTCCAAGCTTCCTTTTCCTCTTCTGAAAAAAATGGGAAAATGGGCCAGGCGTGGTGGCTTGTGCCTGAAATCCCAGCCCTTTGTGAGGCCAAGGCGGGCGGATCACTTGAGATCAGGAGTTCAAGACCAGCCTGGCCAACATGGAGACACTTCATCTCTACTAAAGATATAAACATTACCCGGGTATGGTGTCGTGTGCCTGTAATCCCAGCTACTCGGGAGGCTGAGGCAAGAGAACTGCTTGAACCTGGGAAGCAGTAAGCTGAGACAGCGCCATTGCACTCCAGCCTGGGTGATAAAAGCAAACCGTCTCAAAACGAAAGAGAAAATGACTCCTTCACAGAACAACCGGAAAAATGAAATGGAAAGCTCCTCTCAATGCCAACAACATACCAGGCACTCAACAGTTGTAGCTATTATTAATGTCTTCTTCCTTCTCAGATTAGACACCTTTCCTCCTCTCTCCCTTTAAAAAAAAAAAAAAAAATGAGGGCCTATGTTGCCCAGGCTGGTTTGTTTTCAACTCCTGGGCTCAAGCAATCCTCTCTCCTCAGCCTCTTGAGTAGCTGGGACTATAGGTGTGTTACTATGCCTGGCCTCATTCTTTATTTATTTTTTAGAGACAGGGTTTTACCATGTCGCCCAGGCTGGTCTCAAACTCCTGAGCTCAGGTGATCCACCTGCCTTAGCTTCCCAAGTGCTGGGATTACAGGCATGAGCCACTGTGCCCGGCCAGCCTGACACCGTTCTTAATATCACAGCTTTGGTTGGGTGTGGTGGCTCGTGTCTGTGATCCCAGCAGTCTGGGAGGCCAAGGCAAGAGGATCACTTGAACCCAGGCATTTGAGACCAGCATGGACAACATAGCGAGACCTCATCTCTATTTTATAGAATAAAACTTAAAAAAACAATTTCTTTTAAATGACAGCTTTGGTCTGATATTATACTTTTTCCTTCTTCCTGTTTTCCTTTTTCCCGTTAGAGGAAACAGGATGGAGGAGGGCAGCAGAGGGCAGCCTCCAGCTCTGGGAGGGGGATAATTTTAGAAGAGAATCCTCTGGCAGAGGTAAGCAGAAGGGAGCAGAGCTGTGAAATTCAACCTCATACCCTTATTCAAGGGCAAGGGGGTTGTGGGGGCAGGGAAGACATGGAATCCAGTTCAGAGATACTGCTCTGTAATTCCCAAATACACCACACCTCTGAAAAGCCTTCCTATCCTGAAAATGGGTACTTAACCTTACTCCCACTATTTCCGTAATTTCTTCACCTCTCCTAGATTTTGTATCCCTCCCTTGAAGCTATCACACAGTTATTTATTTATTTTTTGCAGTACAACCAACCAGTTTCAGTCCATTTTTCATGCCCTTTTGCCTCCAGTGTCCTGTACCAAATTCCCCTCTGTCTACCAAGGTGCTTCAGCTCACCTCAGTCCCCTTCTGCTCTTCCTAGACAGCCATTGCCTGCTCTATATCACTCAACAACGTTTCCAGCTCCCACAGCTGTTTCCTACCAAACAAAAAAGTTTTGTTTCTGGCTGGGCGTGGTGGCTCATATCTACAATCCTAGCACCTTGGGAGCCTGAAGCAGGCTGATCATTTGAGGCCAGGAGTTAGAGACCAGCCTGGCTGACATGATGGAACCCTATTTTTACATTAAAAAAAAAAAATTGCTTCCTACCAAAACTTCTGTAGAAGTTCCTACAGAACTTCCCGTCTCTTGTCAAACTTCCATAGCCCATCAGCATCTGCACCTATCTCTCAGGCATATCCTTTAGATACAATGCACTCCTCAAGTATCCCAACTTACAAAAATCCATTCCTTTGATCTCTTCCCATGCTGCACTAGAATTATCTTACAATCTATACACACTCTAGAAGAGTTTAAATGCAACCAGGGAAAAAATGGAATTCTACTATCTTCATTCTCCCATCCTCCTATTCCAGCCCAACCTGTTACGGCAGCCTACATCTCACAGTCTAAATAACCAAGAACCAACACTGTTTGCTAATGACCTTCATTTCATCTATGAGAAACCCCAGGACTATGCCGACTGAGATGGGCCCATAGCTGCATATATTTACAGGATCATGAAGCAAAATAAGACGGGGTTTTCAGGTCTGGGTACGCCTTGTGAGGTGGTGAGGAATGCTGCAATGTAAGGGGCTAAGGAAGCAAAATTTGTGGGCTTCAGAGGTCTGAGTATTTACAGAAACAGAGGTATCGAGCACACATCAGTAATAAATATGAGCATTTATTTGGCACCTGGTGGCAATACAAAACCCTGGCAGTGGGAGTGGAAAGGTTACTCACTCAAATACTTCCATACTATGTCGACCCAAAGGCAGGACTTGGCAGCAAGGCTTCAAACCACCCAGCTCACAGAACAAATATTTATTCAGCACCTTGACTACTACAGGCCTAGCATTTTGCTAGGGACCATGGGAGATGAAGGGAGTTATCTCACACGTAGCATGTCTCCAAGGAGCTAAAAATTCCAGCGGATAAAAGCGAAACAAATGGAAAAACAAAATACAAAAATAATAAACCATGGATACTATCAAAAGGAAAATTTTATCAAAAGATAGGGTTGTAGCTAAGGTTGACTTGCCTTCTTTGTTCTTTTATTCAACAAACATTTACTGAAGACCCACTATGTGTCAAGCACTTGGTACATGATGGTGTATAAAGCAAACAAGGCTTCTGCCCTCATTTACAGCCTGGGAGGGGAGACAGAAATGAACAAGTAAAACTAGCATACATATACACTGCAGTAAATGCAACGAGGGGAAAAGACAAGATGCGCTCACAGATGCAGGAGAAGACTGTTGAAGGACACAAGGGCCCGGGAGTGGTCAAGACTTGAGGAATAAGGACACCACCTGAGTCAAGAGTGGTGGCGGTGGACAGCTGAGAAGGCCCAGAAAGAGGGCAGGAAAGAGCACCCAATTAGAAACGGAGAGGAGACCACTGAGGCTGGAGCTTGGTGAGAAATCACCATTTAATGAGGTTCAAGGGGAAGGCAAGAACCAGTTCTCATAAACCAAGAGAATTGTTTAAATTTTAAATGAGGCGTAATAGAAAGCAGAAGGGTTCTAAGCAGAGGGGGTGACATTATCAGATTTGTATTTAAACAACCAAAACCTGGCCAGGCATGGTGGCTCATGCCTGTAGTCCCAGCTATTTGGGAGGCTGAGGCGGGAGGATGGCTGAGGCGGGAGGATGGCTGAGGCCAGGAGTTCGAGACCAGTCTGAGAAACATAGTGAGACCTCGCCTTAAAAAACAAAAAACACCAAATAACCAAATAAAATTAAAAAACCAAAACTACTCCGTCATGTGGAGAATAGACTGGAGGAAATAAGAATGAAAGTTTTTTTTTTTTTTAAAAAGGCCTTAAAGAACAGGAAAGTTTTAGACAAGCAGGGATAAAGGTTTCTACGTTGAAAAAAATAATATGTATGGCACTGAAATAAAGACCACATTGTATCAAAGGAGAGTTTAATACTGAAGCAGAAAGCAGAAACAAGGAACTATATGACATCTTTGAGCAGCTACATGATCCAGTAAAGCAGTATTTGAGACAGATTTGGTGGCAGCAGTCAACAGGATGACATGAAGGTAAAGGGCAGAGGTATGAAGCAGGGAGATAGCTAGGAAGCTTTTCTAGAAGTCTAGATACGAAGTGCAGGTTGACTGAAGTGCGAATAGTAAGGGAGAGAGATGGACATTTCACAAGAAAGAAAAAGCTACAGAGAGAACTTTCAGAGTCTGGGGAAATATACCACTCTTCCCGGCCTTCTCTGATGCTCCCCACGAGGCTCATTTCGGTAACAAAGCTCAGAGAAACAACCAATGAAAGATCTTTGAGACTTCCACAGGCAAACATCAATAAGGTACAGATGCAAGGAAACATCTGCTGAAAGGCTGCGGTGCCTTGAGCCCAAATGAGCCAAGAGTGTCCTTCCACTGGGTGGCCCTGCAGTAGTGAAGGGAACACACAGGCCACTTCTGCATACTGCAGCAAGGCGTGTCTCTAGTCATGTTTGCCTCTTCACAGCCAAACAGTAATATCTACATTAAATTTGGACATCTTCCAAACTCTCTCTAGAACAAAAATGGCTGGGGATATGAATGAAAGAAAGGATGACATCTGAGACATCTTAACTAATGAAATAAAAGCAATGACTAAAGTGCCATCTACAAAAGCTGGAACTGAACCCAAATATGGGGGAGCTTATATGCCCTCTCCCCATAACCACACTGTGTTTATTACTTCACTTGTCTGGCTCTTCACCTGCAGCCAAAATATTCCTGGCAATAGGTCCAACCATAGCTGGCTCTAGAGGCAGAGGGCTTCACAGAAGAGTAGCTGGCCTGGAGTCCCACACTCAAAGGCAGAGATGATGGGCACAGGAAACAAGTCTGGGAGATTCCCACATCCCTGAGGGGGAAAAACAGAAACCGTGCATCCTGAAGATCAAAGGCTCTATCACACCTCTTGTGGTCCAGTGGCTTCCACTTGGCGTGGATGATGGGGAGGCAGCATCATGTGGGAGGGTGTCCTGGGAACAGGTAGAGGTGACGGCACAGAGTGCTGCAGTACTCAGACATCTCCTTGCACCGGTGGAACTCTGTGCCAGGGGCGTAGCCTTCCCGATCCTTGATAAGTGCATTCACCTGGAGGGGCAGAACCAATAGGCCCAAGTCTGAGAATCTCGGGCTTCATGAGAGCAGCATAATGGGAAGGGGAGACGGACTATGAAAGGGCATTCAAGGGCAGAGGAAAGCAGAGCACTGTGGAGATGCACGGGGGTCACAGAGCCCGCAGACTCACTTTAACCAGCATGTCAGCCACGTGCATATCACAAGCCCGCTCAGAAAACACTTGAGCAAGGGCCTCGATGTACCAGGAACCTCGTTTGGTGTTCCGCATGGCAGCAGTCCCTGCAACCAAAAGAACATTAATCAGAGTGTGAGGGCCCTCACACAGCTGGACTTCCCAAACTAGACTCGGCCATGGCACCTGCACCCTCCCCAGTCAGAGAGCCCAGCATGAAGAATCCAAGTTTAGGAGGGTACACTCTGGATTACTGGCATACTTTGGAGATACTATAGGTTTGTTTCCAGACCAGCTCAAGAAAGTGAATATGGCAATAAAGCAGGTCATACAAATTTTCAGGTCTCTTGGTGTGTATGAAAGTTATGGTTACTATCCTACAGTCTATTAAGTGTGCAACACAACATTATGTCTTAAAAAATGCATATGCTTTAATTAAAACATACTTTATTGCTGAAAAATGCTAACAGAGGCATGCCAAAAGAAAAACGGTGCTGACAGACGCTCAATGGATTGCCACAAACCTTCAATTTGTAAAAAACGGCTGAGCATCCCAAATACAAAAATCTGAAATGCTTCAAAATCTGAAACTTTCCAAGTACCAACTTGATGCTCAAAGGAAGTGCTCACTGGAGCATTTTAAATTTAGAATACTTGGATACGGGACACTCAACTGGTAAGTATGATGCAAAAATTCCAAAATCAAAAAAACCAAAAAAATCCACAATCTGAAACACTTCTGGTCCCAACACTTCAAATAAGGGATACTCAACCCATATCTGCAAAGCACCACAAAGCAAAGTGCAACAAAACGAGGTATGACTCAACTCTCTTGGAACTCAATGTACCTTTGAGGCAGGCATAGCCACATATCATGTCTGAGCGCGTGGGCAGTCTCATCTTCAGCAACTCCTCTTTACCAGCATCACTCTCTTCGCACCCGGGGGATCCTGCATGGCTCTTTCCATCTTGTTGGTCAACCCCACGATCAGTCTCATCTGTAACAAAGGCAGACAGAATGGACAATGATGTTACTCTTCCCATCTCTCCTGGGCCTGTCACAGGCAAGCCCACGTTCCCTATAACCTGGACGGGGAAGAGCCCATTTCCAGCTGTTGCCTCCAACCTATGGTTGATAAACTTAAAAAAAAAAAAAATCATTACTCTCCCAGCATGCATCTGTTACTCAGGGGGTGCCTCGCACAGGCCGGGCACCACACTCAAGCACATGCACATCTATGTGGCTGGAGCAGTTCCCATTCTGCATAAGACAGGAAAAATGTCAATCAAATACTCCTTGTAAATGGAACTGAAAATCATCTAAGTTCACAACTCACTTGTTCAATTAACAATATGCCTGGGAGTCATACTGCTTTTTATGGCAGTACATAGTAAAACATTGATACATTTAATTTTATTACATAAACAAAAAAGGTAATAACACATACAGTTACTATATGTATGCTATATAAAAATCACAATCTCAAAGAATGTATCAAAAATATATGATCAGTTGTTTCCAAGGTGGTTTTGTTATCTTTGAAGCACTCAGTACTTGTTTATTAATTTCATAAGATAAATTAGAGCAAGTATCCAAAATTTAAGAAAAAAAAATTTTTTTTTTTTGAGACAGAGTCTCGCTCTGTTGCCGGGCTGGAGTGCAGTGGCACGATCTCAGCTCACTGCAACCTCCACCTCCTGAATTTAAGCAATTCTCCTGCCTCAGTCTCCTAAGTAGCTGGGACTACAGGGGCGTGCCACCACACCCAGATAATTTTTGTATTTTTAGTAGAGACGGGGTTTTACCATGTTGGCCAAAATGGTCTCCATCTCTGGAACTTGTGATCCGCCTGCCTTAGTCTCCCAAAGTGCTGGGATGCCCAGCTAAGAAAAAATTTTTTTAATCTTTTTTTTTTTCTTCAATAGAGATGGGGTCCTGCTACATTGACCAGGCTGGTCTCGAATGCCCAGCCTCAAGTGATCCTTCTGCCTCGGCCTCCCAAAGTGTTGGGATTACATGCATGAGCCACTGTCCTTGGCCTTAAGAAAATTTTAAAGGAGGAAAAACTTAAAATGGGGAGAATCTGACTATTTTCTCCCAGAGGATTGAAAAAGATCATCCTTATTCAATTTTAGCAGTAGTTTCTCAGCATACTCTGAGCAGATGCCCATGTTCTTGATAAAGGCCTTATCTATCACAAAACAGATTCTTATTTTTGATGATGATGTTTTGTTTTGGGTGTGGGCAGAGGAGGAACGAGAGATAGGGAGGACTTTCAGGTAAACACATCAAAAGTAAGAGTATGCTCTTTTATAGTACTCCCTACTCCATGTAACAAGGGAGCCTAAGAAGGAAGGGAAGCTTCAAGAATTGTGGGGAAAAGGACTAAAACACGGATTTAATAAAATTGTGTCAAGCAGTTGCCAGGTGTTGGGCACTGTTTTACTTTAATCCCCGGGGAAAGGGTGAAGAGAAAATTCCTGCCGTCATGGAGCTTACACTCCAGTTTAGAAGCCAACTGGGGGTTGGAGCTTTTTCTAGATATTAATCATATTAACCAAATACAGCAGGAACACAGGTGAACTCAAGTTTTCTAAGGAACAGCTGGCTACTGGTCATTCCTTGAGGGATTTAATTTCAGAGAAGTTGGAGAGACAGCAAAAGATTCAGATTATTCCAGAAAAGAGCAATACTCCTTATCCAGATCCAACAGTGTATTCAATCCCTGGATACAGAAGGAGAAAATGACCACAACTGTCCTTGTTTTGTTAGTAATGACACAAGGTAATAGTAATAGGCCAAGCTAAAGAGAAAGGAGAATTCCTCTCTCACCTTAAAATCACAGATCCATCAATCAGTTAATGCCATTGGTTCTTTTGCCACAATATCCTCATATTTGTTTTTTACATGATACCCACAGTTTTTAGGCAGATTAATTTTCATCCATTCATTCAACATTTCTAAGTGCTATCATGTGTCAGGCAGTGCTCTAGGCCTGGGGACAGAGCAAGGAATGCAAAGTTCAGTTCCTGCCCCATAACCTCTTTCCTCAGTGTAGCCCCTCCATGACAACCTTCCTGGAAAAAAATTCACCCCATTATTTCCTACTTATGCTCCCAACTGTTTCCTACTTTTACCTGCTGAAGTCCAAAATTTCAGTTATGACTAAAGGTTTGTAATGAGGTAAACCTACTTCATGTGACCAGCCACATCTCATACTCACACAGATGCTGTTTTAAAATCAGATCCAAGCACTTGTTTAGGAGGAAGGGAGACACAGCATGCCCTTTTAATCTTAGTGTGCTTATCATGTTGTATTGTTTCCTTTCCCCTGATAGATTCTAGATAATACTCTACAACCATGTAAATCAAATTACTCCAGGTGCAAATTAAGCCTTATCCTATCCACAAAATCTCTTTAAACTACCCTTACTTACAATGATCTATTCTTACTGCATACTCCTTCCTAAGCAGTTTGTACTTCGCTAATTTCACCCTTGCTTACATGAGGCCTGTGAACTAGTCTTAAGCTATTTCACTTAGAAATAATATTCACTTTATTTTCCCGAGTAACTCTCCTTAGGCAACCTGGTGGTCCCTCACTCTCAGGAGATCACCATATTGATGATGAATTTAGTTTGGACACCTGATCAGCCTAGAACTCCTGCGCACAAGGAATCCTCTCGCCTCAGCCTCTAGAGTAGCTGGGACTATAGGCATGTGCCACCATGCCCGGAGAATCTTGTTTATCTCACACTAAGTTGCGATACATGAATACCACTACTTTGAGCACTTGGTCCATCTGTCAGAAAGTTATACTGTGTTCCTAAAGAGCATAATAATATTCACTTTATTTTCCCGAGTAACTGGTCTGCTCCTTAGAGAGGCCACATTTCCTTTTGCTTTTGTGGTAGTAACTACTGTAGTCTGCATCACATTGTAGGACCTCAGTAGACTATATGCTGTGGTAATATTAGATCAGGATGACAATAATATTAGCTATTTATATTTGGCCATGAGATAGTTTTAAAAAGTAATTATATGAGTGTTTGGAAAAAGCGATCTTTAAACCAAACTATAAGCCCTTTATGGCACTGACTGTGTTATAAGAGTTATAGCTGGCATATTTTTGTGGATGTGCTGTGAGCCAGGTACTGTGCTAAGTAAGCTCTTAAATGCATAATCAACACAACCACCTTATGAAGCAGGTACAAGGACTATCTTCATTTTATATTAAGGACACTGAGATGGAGGGATGCCATTTAACTTCTTTATCTTTACGTAACTAGTAAATGGTGAAGTCAGAATTTGACTCCAAAGTTAGAGCTACTAAATGCTATTGTTGTCCTCTAGGATGAAAGGTATGCCTTTATGTCTTCTAATCCTCATCCTGCGGTCCTGGGTCTTAAAGGAGTAAAATGGACTGCATGAGAGAAAGAGGGGCAGCAGCAGCTCATGGAAAAGAAAGAGTCAAAGGCCAAGACGGATTCTGTTCTGCAATCCTGCATGGCCCACGAATGATAAGAAGAAAGGAGGCAAGAGTGGAAGTGCAGGGAAGCAGGGAAGTACATGGAACAAGTGAAAAGGAGAAAGAGTGAAAGGAAATAAGGAGGACAGGAAAAGGACAGATCAAAAATCCATAACTGGAATGAGTAACCAAAAAAAGGGCACCAGAGTTAATAAAGCACAGAAAAGAGTAAGAATTCTCAGAAAGGAAGGCAAGGACACGGAGAAGAGAGTCCTGAGAACACGGTATGGTGGTGCACAGAGAGCTGACCAGCCTGAGAGTCATGGGCTGCCCAAGTCCCAGCACACCCCATGCATTGGGAGACACTTACAGAGCAAGAGAGGCGGTGGCAGCAGTGAACAGAAGGAGGTGCCCAAGGGATCCAATAGCACCTGAGAGGAGCAAACAGGAAAGTGAGAGCTGGTGGGAGGCCGCCCAGGAGCCACCACCCAGGTGCTCAAATGCAAATGTACTCAAATGCACTCACCTCCACGGCAGGCCTGGATGAAGAACATTTTCGGTTTGTTCTGCAGGCTTGGACAGTTGGCGTTGTCAAAGAGCCGAAAAACCTCTTGCAGCTGCCAGAAAGAAACAAGGAAGAAGGGAGGTTAAGCAATTGGTGGAGCCTCCTGAGGTCCTATACATGCAACAGTAGCCATCACTGGACAGACAGCAGGCCGCCGGTGAAACAGCCTGGTTTCAACAGTTGGCTTCCCCCACCATATCCGCACCTGGAGCAGTTTCCCATCCACACCATAGATGGCGCCCTCCACACCATGCGAGAGGAGTGCTACGATGCAGGAGTCCGTGACTCGGTGCGCAGGTAACTGTGCAAAATTCTGGAGTTTCTCTTGCATTTCCTAGAAAAAAGGAGTGTTTAGTGTTGTGCACTAGAGTCAGCACCAATATAAGCATCAATCTTTGGTTTCTTTTTGAAACCCTAAGCTATTAGAAGATAAAATGCTTTCCGTATATTCCTGTGGTCAATGATAGAAGAAGAGACCTTTTGAGAGACTTACTTTCTCTTTCAAGTAAAAAGAAAGCTACGGACTAACCAGAAAAATGCATATGAGCTGAGACAAAACATTCTGAATATAGATTCAGACTCACTGAGATAGGCAGAGAACTCCTGGATTAAAGCAAGTTAATAAAGAGCTGATCATAAGCTGATCAACTTTGATAAATTCCCTGTTCATAACCAGATTCTTCATTACAGCAAGTGCCCTTGTATATAAATGGCATAAGGGTGACTATAAGCGTAGCTATGAATAAGTAACATGCACGTTCAGCTACAAGAAAATAAACTGTTCTATGACAGCACCATGACAATAGAGAATAGCAATACTTTTATGTTGTCTTCTAAGATTCTAAGTATCTGAGAGTTAGTGATCATACCTATATAAAATGCCTTCTTTCAGAAAAAGCATGCTATGAAGGAGGATCCATACAGGGCAGTGATTACGTATGCAGGCCCTGGGGTCAGATTAATCTAGGTTTGAACCTTGGGTTCATAAGTCGAACAACTTACTCAGACCACTGAGACTCCAAATTCCACTTTATAAAAGAAAATTTGAGTACATTTGCTTTAAGTTTGTGAAGATTAAAAGAGATATTATAGACAAAGGACTTAGCCTGGGCAGCCTAGCAAGACTCCGTCTTTAAAAAAAAAAAAAAAAAAAAACTTAGCCAGGCATGGTGTGCATGCCTATAGTCCCAGCTACTCTAAAGGCTGAGGTATGACTGCACCACTGCACTGTAGCCTGGGTGACAGGACCCTGTCTCAAAAAAAAAAACAAAACAAAAAAAAACCAAAAAAAAACGATCACTGTGTTTGGGACACACTGCAAAAATTGCCATTATTATAATGTGCACGTCTAATAAAGAGTGTTTTTTTCAAAGAAATCTATTACTGGTCAATGGTGTAGTCCAACTAAAGAACTGTATTCTTGTTTATCTTTTTAAAAAAAACCAGGATCTCACCATCTTGCCCAGGCTTGAGTATAGTGCCTATTCACAGGTGCAAGATGACTACTGATCAGCACGGGCGTTTTCACTTGCTCCACTTCTGACTTGGGCTGGTACACCCCTCCTTAGGCAACCTGGTGGTCCCCCACTCTCAGGAGGTCACCATATTGATGATGAACTTAGTTTGGACACCTGATCAGCCTAGAACTCCTGTGCACAAGGAATCCTCTCGCCTCAGCCTCTAGAGTAGCTGGGACTATAGGCATGTGCCACCATGCCCGGAGAATCTTGTTTATCTCACACTAAGTTGCGATACATGAATACCACTACTTTGAGCACTTGGTCCATCTGTCAGAAAGTTATACTGTGTTCCTAAAGAGCATAATAATTGGACGCACATTTTTAAACCTATGCCTCCCTCTATAATTGACAATGTCAGGGTGTTCTATTTGAGATGGGCAGAGAGAAAACAAGTTCATTTTATTATAAACTTGAATAAAATGTAACGAAGACAAATAAGTTATCTGGGTGGAAGAGTTAAAACACACATATATTTAATCACACACACCGAAAAAATGAAAAGCACACTTCTATAATATAACATTGCAATGGCTCTCAAAGTGTGGCCCCTAAAGCAGTAATAGCACCATCACCCAGAAACTTGTAAGAAATCTGGGGAGAGAGATCCAAGATGGCCAATTAGCAACAGCTCAGGAATGTAGCTCCCAGTGAAAGCGCAGAGAACAAGTGGACGCCGCACTTTCTGACGAATTTTTGTTGCCCACAGACCGGGAGATTCCCGGCAGAGGAGCCACACGGGTCGCCAGTGCGACTCTTCTGGCCGGAGTGGCCGTTTTGCCGGTGCCCCAGCGCAGCGCTTCCCGGTGCAGAGTATACGGGACAGTCGGGCTCGGCTAGTCCCATCCCCACAAGGAGAACAGCAATTGGAAGCGCTGAGGACTGAGAGTTTCACAGTAAGCACAGCGAACCTGGGAAGGTCCAGCTCTGTGGGGAACGGGCATCCGCCAAAGGAAAACTAAGAAACAGAAAAACTTCATCACCGGGCGGAGAGAGATCCAAGATGGCCGTGTAGCAGCAGCTCAGGATTGTAGCTCCCAGTGAAAGCGCAGAGAGCGAGTGGACGCCGCAATTGCAGACGAATTTTTGATGCCCACAAACTGGGAGATTCCCGGCAAAGGAGCCACACGGGTCGCCAGCGCGACTCTTTTGGCTGGCGCGGCGCTTCTCGGTGCGGAGTATACAGGACTGGGCGCCCTTTTAGTCGGGTTCGGCTGGTCCCATCCCCACAAGGAGAACAGCAATTGGAAGCACTGAGGACCGAGAACAAGCACAGCTGAACCCGGGAAGGCCCAGCTCTGTGGGGAAGGGGAGCCCCCCGAAGGAAAACTAAGAAACAGAAAAAACTTCATCACCAATAAGCCGGACGTCCACTCAGAGACCCAATCTGAAAGTTGGCAATTACAAAGACGACAGGTGGATAAATCCACAAAAATGGGAAGAAACCAGTGCAAAAAGGCTGGGAACACCCGAAATCAGAATGCCTCTCCTCCTACAGGGGATCACAGCTCCCCATCAGCAAGAGAACAAGGCCTAACGGAGGATGAGTGTGATGAACTCACAGAATCAGGCTTCAGAAGGTGGATAATAAGAAACTTCTGTGAGCTAAAAGAACATGTTCTAACCCAATGCAAAGAAACTAAGAACCTTGAAAGAAGATTTAACGAAATGCTAACAAGAATGGACAACTTAGAGAAGAATATAAGTGAATTGATGGAGCTGAAAAACACAAGACGAGAACTTCGCGAAGCATGCACAAGTTTCAACAGCCGAATTGACCAAGCAGAAGAAAGGATATCAGAGGTCGAAGATCAACTCAATGAAATAAAACGAGAAGGCAAGAGGACAGAAAAAAGGATAAAAAGGAATGAACAAAGTCTCCAAGAAATATGGGACTATGTGAAAAGACCTAATCTACGTTTGATAGGTGTACCTGAATGTGACGAAGAGAACGAATCCAAGCTGGAAAATACTCTTCAGGAGATTATCCAGGAAAACTTCCCCAACCTAGCAAGGCAGGCCAATATTCAAGTCCAGGAAATACAGAGAACACCACAAAG
>PVKP010038321.1:0-20977 GCA_004027715.1 Plecturocebus donacophilus
ATGGGGAGCACGATGGGCACATTCATGAGCAGGTGAGTATTATGCGGAGTATGATGGGCACATTCGTGAGCAGGTGAGTATTATGGGGAGCACGATGGGCACATTCATGAGCAGGTGAGTATTATGGGGAGCACGATGGGCACATTCATGAGCAGGTGAGTATTATGGGGAGTATGATGGGCACATTCATGAGCAGGTGAGTATTACGGGGAGTATGATGGGCACATTCATGAGCAGGTGAGCAACTGGGGAACTCTGGGAGACGACGTAGAACACACCTGATAGAACACACCTGAGTGTGGTCCCACCAAGGGACAAGGAAGCTGGCATATTTAAACACCAACTCCCATTACTCACTGTTTGGGGTTGTTGTCTCCCTGGGACTACTGGTTTGTCCCGCGCACAGGCCAAGCACATTCCCATGGGCATAGATCATTCTCAGAGAGACATGAAAGCCGTCAGCATCCACAGGAACTGTCTGCAGGTGACCCCTGGGGTGGGTCAAGGGGATACAGGCAGGACACCAATAGCATCTGCTACCAATGGCTTAGCATGGAACTAAACTAACCGCCGATCTGGCCGCGGGCCGTATGTGAGCGCCCTATAGCACTGCCTCACACTTTAAGACTCAGTTGTAGTTTGTATCGTTCTCATGCGTCACAGTCATGGCCCTCCAGCTGTGGTGGAAATTCCCTGGAGTCAGAGACAAGGTTCTCAGCAGCCAGTACTGCTGGGCGCAGAGCAGGCCATCATTATTGCACAATTGATAACCCAATGGAGAAATGGCAGGTCGGTCCCCTTGGCTTCAAAGACCAGGCTCGAGCCATCCGGAACTAAAAGAACCCCTGCCCCAGTCCAAAGCTATCAGGGGAGGTGGTGCCTATGAGGCACCTGGGTGATCCAGAATGACATTCGGTGATTCTCACAATCACGGATTCCATCTTTTAATCTACAGATTCACAACTACCAAGCAACTGAGCCTAGCATAGCAGAGAAGTTAAGAATGTCAAAAGGCCCCATCGTACAATCTTTGGAGCCAGATGGCCTGAGTTTGAATTGTAACTCTGCAACCTCTTAATTATTTGACCTAAGGCAGGTTGTTTACCTCCTCTGTGCCTCAGTTTCCTCACCTGTAAAATGAGCTTGTAATAGTGCCTTTTTCAAGGGGTTATAAAGTGGGCTTTAAATGAGGTAGCCATTTGTAAGGCTTAGAACAGTGGCTGGCACGTGGTGAGTGCTAGCAAGGTGATTATTCAGTAACGTGAGCAGGGCGTGGGGGCTCACACCTGTAATCCCAGAACTTTGGGAAGTGAGGTGGTGGGAGCATGGCTTGAGCCCAGGAATTCGAGACCACCCTGGGCAATATAGTGAGACCCCAACTCTACAAAAAATTTTAAAATTTAGCTGGGCGTGGTGGTGTGCGCCTGCGGTCCCAGCTACTCTGGAGATTGAGGTGGAAGGATCACTTGAACCCGGGAGGTTGAGGCTGCAGTGAGCTGAGATCGCGCACTCCAGTCTGGATGACGGAACAAGATCCTGTCTCCAAAAAAAAAAAAAAAAGAAAAAGAAAAACTAAAATAAATAAATAACATGAATAAATACTCTTACTGAGCATTCTGAGAGACAGCTGATGCCAATGCTACTTGTCTGCCACACTTGGGGAGCTGCTGCTTTAAGAAATCAATTCATCAGAGATCTGAAGCAAGAAATACATTCCGCTACCTTAAGCCATCACTCAGTTTTTCTTAGGTTTGTTTCAGAGCCAAGCACTTTCCTATTTACCTGCCTCTGTTGTTGGCATTTTAAAACATAATTTTTGAAAAAGACATATTTCTAACAGTTTTCACTTGGATGTGTTTTTTCCCTTGTGCTCCACTTTCTTGCCTCATCTACCCTTGCGGTGGAAAAAACACTGAAACGTGAGACTGAAGAGCTAGCATCTAGTGTGGGCTCCACCACTTCCTAACCAATAACCTCCCTGGGGACATTTACTCATCAGTAAAGTGAGGACACAGTGATGTTTCAGTGCCCTAAGGAGATGATGTGTGTGAGAATAGTTTAGATTACTTTTTGTTTGAGACAGTGTCACTCTGTCACTCAGATATCTCTCTCTCTCTCTCTCTCTCTCTCTCTCTCTCTCTCTCTCTCTCTCTCTCAGGAAGAGATTTCTCTCCCCACTTCTGTCTTCCACCAGTTGTGTAGTAGTGGTTCTCAAAGTGTAGTCCCTAGACTGTATCGTCAGTATCACCTCGGAGCTTATTAGAGCTGTCAATTCCTCGGTCCCACCCCAGACCTACTGAAGCACAATTCTGGGGATTGGGCACCTCCATAAGCCCTCCAGGAGATTCTGATGCATGTTCAAGTTTGAGAACTTGGTTCTGTGGTTACAAGCACAAAATCTAGAAGCTGGCTACTGGGTTCAAAATCCAGTTTTGCCACTTCTTAAGGGCTAAGAGCCTTGGGCAAGTTACTTATCTCTCTGAGCCTCAGCTTCCTGATCCGGAAAATGGGGATACAATTAGGCACTCCCCTTCAGAGAACGGATTTAGAAGATCAAAGGAGTGGACGTGTCTTAAGCATGTAGGAACCTGGCATGTTGTAAGCCTTCAGAATACATTTAGTCCTTATCATTTCTTTTCTTTTCTTTTTGAGATGGAATCTCACTCTGTGGCTCAGGTTGGAGAGCAATGGCACAGTCTCGGCTGACTGCAACCTCCGCCTCCCAGGTTCAAGCAATTCTCCTGCCTCAGCCTCCCGAGTAGCTGGGACTACAGGCGCATGCCACCACGCCCAGCTAATTTTTTGCATTTTTAGTAGAGACAGGGTTTCACCATATTGGCCAGGCTGGTCTTGAACTCCTGACCTCAGGTGGTCCATCCACCTCAGCCTCCCAGGGTGCTGGGATTACAGGCATGAGCCATCATTTCTTTTCTTAAAGCATGGTGGCTTCTTGACAACATGCCCAGTACCTACTTGTTAAAGGATCGCCAATTGTGTTTTAGCTTGTTGGGACGTTTTCCATTTAGTCTGTGTATTTGTGTGTGCATTTTATTTGTCTGTATGTTTTGTTGTTTGCTGCCAGTAGATTTTTATCTTATGCAATAAAGATGCCTTGGTCCGGCCACCCACTTCTGAGTAAGAAAGGTATTTCTCTGTGTGTCCTTGATGTCTTCGTAAGTAACGATCATTTCCTACTCTCATTCCTAACGAGGATTCTTTTTGCTGTTGCTCTGTTTTTGTTTTGGAGACAGGGTTGCACTCTGCCACCCAGGCTGGACTGCATTGGTACGATCACTGCTCACTGCAACCTCCGCCTCCTGGGCTCAAGTGATCCTCCCCCCTCAGCCTCCTGAGTAGCTGAGAATACAGCCAACCACCACCACACCTGGCTAATTTTTTATGTCATTTCATTTTTGTAGAGATGGGGTCTCACTATGTTGCTCAGGCTTGTCTTGAATTCTTCGGTTCAAGTAATCCTCCCTCCTCACCCTCCAAAGTGCTGGGATACAGGCATGAACCTCCTAATAAGGATTCTTTACACTTGCTTTTGGCAGTTGTGCCCACAGAAACTGCAGGCCCTGTATTGCTGGCCTTTCATCTGCCTTCCTCAGGTACCTTTTTTTCTTGTCCCATGAGCTTCTAAAGATCCCCTTTCTGAAAATACCAGGCTGCTTCATTTGGCTGATTCTCTACCACCTTTAAAGTTCCATATGGTTGCGCCTTCAAGTAGATATATTTAGAAACAAGTAAACACCAGAAATAAACCCTCATCTATATGGTCAAGTTGAGGTAGGAAAACAGGGTCTGGAGGCAGGGAACATAAGGCCATTCACACTTCAGCTATGACAGGAAATATCCTCTCCATAGGCTATACGCCGAGTAAATGACTTTGTAACTTTACTTCATCCTCTTCATGTACATAGGGCATACCCCAAGTAACCAATGGAAACCCCTACAAATTCTGTAACAGGGCCTTTGAGCCCCTATGCTCAGGCCTGCTCCTACACTGAGGAGTGTACTTTCATTTTCAATAAATCTCTTCCTTCCTTGCTTTGCTTGTGCGTTCTGTCCAATTTGTTCAAGATGCCAAGAACCTAGACACCCTCCACCAGTAACAAAGTGATTTTTGACAAAGGTGCCAAGACCATTCAATGGCAACAGGGCAGTCTTTTCAATAAATGCTGCCGGAAAACGATACCCGCATTCACGAGAGTGAAGCTGGACCCTTACCTTACACCATATACAAAAATGAACTCGAAATTCATCAAAGGACCTAAACATAAGAGCTAAAACTATAAAATTCTTGGAAGAAAACATAAGAGAAAGCCTTTCTGATATTGCATTTGACAGTGATTTCTTTGATATAACACCAAAGCATAGACAACAAAAGTAAAAAGTAAATTAGACTACATTAAAATTAAAAGAATTTATGTATGAAATAACACTATTAAGAGAGTGGAAAAAACACCCCACAGAATGGGAGAAAATATTTCCAAATTATGTATCTGACAAGGGATTAATATCCAGAATACACAAAGAACTCCAAAACTCAACACCAACAAAAACAACCCAATTCAAAACTGAGCAAAGGACTTGAATAGACACTTCTCCAAAGAAGATATACGCGTGGCCAGTAGCACATGAAAAGATGCTCGACGTCACTAATCATTAAGGAAATACACATCAAAACCACCTCACACCCACTGCCAAAACAACAGGACAATACAAGCATTGTCAAGAATGGGAGCAACTGGAATTCTGGTGCCTTGCTTGTAGGAATGTAAAGTGATACAGCCACTGTGGAAAACAGTTTAGCAGTTTCTCAAGATGTTAAACACAGTTACATGATCCAGCAATTCCCTCCGAGATATATACCCCAAATAAATGAAAGCAGAGACTCAGTGATTTGTATACCCATGTTCATAGCAGCATTATTCACAACAGCCAAAAGGGGGAAACGACCCAAATGCCCATCGATGGATTAATGAATAGACAAAATGGGGTCAATGCATACAGCGAAACATTAGCCTTTCAAAAGAATAAAAATCTGGCTGGGCGTGGTGGCTCATACCTGTAATCCCAGCACTTTGGGAGGCCAAGGAGGGTGGATCATGAGGTCAGGAGTTTGAGACCAGCCTGATCAACATGGTAAAACCCCACCTCTACTGAAAATACAAAAATTAGCCAGCTGCGGTGGCGCGCATCTGTAGTCCCAGCTACTCAGGAGACTGAGACAGAGAACTGCTTGAACCCGGGAGGTGGAGGTTGTGGTGAGCCGAGATCACGCCACTGCACTCCAGCCTGGGCGACAGAGCGAGACTCTATCTCAAAAAAAGAAGAAGAAGAATGAAATTCTGATACATGCTGCAACTTGAGTGAACCTTGAAAACATCCTAAGTGAAATAAGCCGGGCACAAAAGGACAAATATTGTGTGATTCCACTTATCTGAGGCACCTGCAATAGGCAAAGACATAGGAAAGGAACAGAGGTCACCAGGAACGGGTGCAGGAAAGAAGTGGGGATTACTGTTTGATGGCTATGGAGTTTCTATTTGGGATGATGAAAACATTTTGGAAATGAATAGTGGTGACAGTTATACAAAATTGTGAATGTACTTAATGCCAGTGAACTGTGCACTTAAAAATAGTTAAAATAATAAATATTATGTTATTTTACCATAGTAAAAAAATCCTAAATAACAAAAAAATACACACATACAAGCAGATAAACAGAAAAAAAAATGAAGAAAAACAGACAGGTTACCTTCCAGGGATGTCACCAGAACGACATGAAGACAAAGGATGACAAGGAATATCTTGAATATCAGTAAAACTTCTTCAGTTCTGCCAACGCAGCCACACTGCCTGCCAGAGAAAGCCATCCTGGAATAAAGTAAGGAGAAGACAGATCATCACAGCTGCCATAATCACAGCACAGCAACACCTCAACCAAGCCAACCTGTTATCCTGTGCATTTCACATTACTATGGTTCCAGAGACTCAGAAATGCCAGTTGGGCACTGGTGACAACAAACAAATCCCACGTTTATTATGGGAGGGTCACCTCCCACACTTACTTACATCTCCCATGCTACTCAGAAGCAAGGCAGTCCATGTGGATTTATGGAAAACATCAACACATGCAAAATAACAAGAAATTAAAAACACAGAATGTTACAATACATCATTATTACCACTACACAGACTCTTTTATTTTTTTGAGTTGGAATTTCGCTGTTGTTCCCCAGGCTGGAGTGCAATGGCGTGATCTCGGCTCACCGCAACCTCCGTCTCCCGGGTTCAAGAGATTCTCCTGCCTCAGCCTCTCAAGTAGCTGGGATTACAGGCTTGTGTCACCACGCCCAGCTAATTTTGTATTTTCAATAGAGACGGGGTTTCTCCATGTTGGTCACGCTGGTCTTGAACTCCCGACCTCAGGTGCTCTGCTTGTCTCGGCCTCCCAAAGTGCTGGGATTACAGGTGTGAGCCACTGCACCTGGCCAATAGAACCTTTTAAATAATCGATCCTTCTTTATGTTGTTTTTCCTCAAAATAAAACTTTTCAAAGAGATGGGGTCTCGCTGTGTTGCCCAGGCTGGAGTGCAATGGCTGTTCACAGGTGCAATCATACTGTGCTCTGGCTTCAAGCAATCTTCCTGCCCCAGGCAGCGCCACTTTGCCCAGCTTCTATTTATGGTTTTTTTTTTTGAGACAGAGTTTCACTCTTGTACGTTTTATACTGTAAAAGGATAAGTGATATGGATAGGAGGCAGGAAAATATTGGGTAGAAGAGGGTGGTCCCTGACAAGGGCCACATCCTCAAGCCTGGACCCGCAGCCCAGAGTGAGAACATGCATTCCTGTTTTCCTGCCCAAATGTTGCCTTTTCCTACTACCCTGGCCTGCCCTGTGCCCCAATCCTGTACCCATAAAAACCCCAGGCCCCACCGGCAGAGCAGC
This sequence comes from Plecturocebus donacophilus, assembly GCA_004027715.1. Classification (NCBI taxonomy): domain Eukaryota; kingdom Metazoa; phylum Chordata; class Mammalia; order Primates; family Pitheciidae; genus Plecturocebus; species Plecturocebus donacophilus. The sequence goes on from PVKP010038321.1 coordinate 6,960, forward strand.
AGAGAAGGGGAGAAGAGAAGCAGCAATAGGCAAATACATAGGATGTGAATTTTTAGTAGTTTAGTTGTTTGGTTTGTAGTAGTTTATATCAGAATTGAATTTAAAAGCCTCATTTACCATTCATTGGTTTATTCATTCAACAAATATTTATTGAGGGCCAATATGTGCCAGGTGAGATGTGAGGGCTGAATAGGAGTAAACTAGATGAAATGCATGTGCTAGAGGTGGAGCAGGGGCTAGGGGAGAGTTCAGCACACAGAGAGAATCGAAATGCTGAGACTGTCTGATCCTCTCATGTCTGGGAGTTGGCCTACATTACCCCGTGACGGGCAGTCAGCATTAGGAGCGAGGGCTGGGAAAGGAACCACTCCTGGGCACAGGCACCAGCAAGGGGGTGGCGAGGGCCAACTAGGCAGCCTCCCTCTACACAGCCAGAGGGAAGTGGCTGGGACAAACCAGGCTGTCCTTAGCTAGCAGAGCTGTCGGCCAAGGGCACTCATGAATCCAACCACCACTTGCAGCCTCTGCAAGCCCAAGATAGAGTGTGAATTCACAGTGGTGAAGACTTAAAAGCATGAGTTCAAAGGTCCCATCTTGGCCACATATCTGAGTGACTATGAACAAGTTATTTCCAATGGTCATGTTTCCCCATCTAGCAAATCGAGATAACAGCACCCACCTGATAGTGCTGTTGTGGTGAGTAAACAAGAAATCTTTGCACAGTGGCTGGCACTGTGAATGCACTGGAAATGTCAGCTGTACTCTTCATTCATTTATTCATTCATTCAACAAATATCTATTTTGCACCTAGTATGTGCAGGATCAGGCAGTGCTGGGATTAAGGGGTGGAGGGCATGGAAAGAAGGGGAATATATAAGCCAGAATTTCTGTCTCAAGGTAAAGCTGGCAATCTTTAAGAATTCTCTAATCGAATACTCATAATCAGCACTAGGAGAGTGATTCTTTCCTGGACCTGACATGATGATGTTTTAGACCAGGAGGTGAATATTTCTCCTTGAAAAGAGGGCTTGCATGCCTTTAATCAATAAATTGTATTATGTAGTAATGCTATAATATGTTAATCAATTATAAAAAGCCTCTAATTTGTCCCTCCCCTTTTAACCTCTCTGTGGGCATAATGGCATGTTATTGATCTTCCCAAATGAGTCACTCAAATGGGGATGTTAACACAGTGGTTCGAAGATACATCGATGTCTCTCTGGAGGAAAGATCTGAGTGTCTGCTACAGCTATACACAACAATCTCAATGCATCTCAGAAATATAATGTTGGCCAAGGAAACCAGACAGAAAAGAGTGCTTATTGTACATAATTCCATTCATGAGAAACCAAAGCAGAAGAAACCAATCGATACGGGGAGAAGTCAGGAGAAGGGTGATCCTTGGAATGGAGGGAGTTCTAGTAATATTGGACGTAGGCACAAGGGAGGCTTCTGAGGTACGGGGAATATTCTGTCAGTTACGTGGATGTGTTCAGTTCATGAAATTCACTGAGTTGTACATTTATATGTATGTCATAAGTTTCAATAAAAAGTTTAGAAATTAAAATATTTTTTAAGTTTTTGAACTCTGTCGCCCCTCCAAAAGCACCACATTTTGGTTTTTTTGAGACAGAGTTTCGCTCTTGTTGCCCAGGCTGGAGCCTGGAGTGCAGTGGCGCGATCTCAGCTCACCACAACCTCTGCCTCCCAGGTTCAAGCGATTCTCTTGCCTCAGCCTCCCAGGTAGCTGGGATCACAGGCATGCATCACCACGCCCGGCTAATTTTGTATTTTTAGTAGAGACAGGGTTTCTCTAAGTTGGTCAGACTGGTCTTGAACTCCTGACTTCAGGTGATCTGCCCACCTCGGCCTTCCAAGGGATTATAGGCATGAGCCACGACGCCCAGCCAACAAAGGCATTATTGAGTGAACTATAGCACCACAGAAAATGCTCTCCTCTACAAATGCTTTAGGCTTGACTCTATCTGGAACTGGTAGAGTTGACTTAGATTTAATTCACAAGTATTTAAGTGTAGCCTGGGAAGAGAGTATCAGAGTAGTTTATTTCTGGAAAGGAATGCAGACATCACCTATAATGAACCTTCATTCTACAGATGAAAGAGGCCCATCACTGCAAGCTTGTCCAACCCACGGCCCACGGGTCACATGTGGCCAAGATGGTTTTGAATGTGGCCCAACACAAATTCGTTTCTTAAAACATTATGAGACTTCTTTGCAATTTTTTTTTTTAGCTCATCAGCTATCATTAGCATTAGTGTATTTAATGTGCGGCCCACAACAATTCTTCCAATGTGGCCCAGAGAAGCCAAAAGATTGGACACCCCTACAAGTTTAGGGGATGGGTCAAGGTCATTCAGCTATTTGGCAGAATCCTTACTCTTTCTACCAGGACACGATGCCAGCCTCCTGAGACTTTGTCTCATTGTAAGTAAAATGTTTTGAGTCCATCAGGTGAAAGACATCAAATTCAAAATGCTATTATACAATTTTAAAATGTCTACAAACTCATTCTTGAGCTCTGCTAACTCATAGGGCAGGACCTAAGTGGTACACAAGATATGATCAAAGGTGAATTCATGTACTCAGTGACTCAGTGTACATCCAGAGTGTGTGCCTACTATGTGCCGAGACTGGGACCTTTGATCAAAATCAACCATGCCTTTTCACTAAAGACAGGATCTACTCAACTTCCGAATGAGGGTAGGAAAGGTCAGAATGAAGATGATTCCAGCAATCATCTTGGAAAAATGTGGATCAAGAACTTAATGCAGACTGGTACCACTCAAAAGGCTGCTTTCAGTTGTCAGGTCTGGAATGCTTCCTCAAGGCTGAACAGAAGGAGAAGCTTTATGGTATTTGAAATCATGTTAACTCCTACTGTCTTCTGCATAAACTGAGAACGTCCTATGAGGTCATAAGATCTCTAGGATCACTGATGAAAGAGGGAAATCTGTGAAGTCTGAAACCTTTAGTCATTGCACATTAAAGCCATTTTTTCTCTTTTTCAGCTGAAACATTGATATAGTTTGGATACGTGTCCCCATCCAAGTCTCATGTTGAATGTTGGAGGTGTGACCTGGTGGGAAGTGTTTGGATCATGGGGGATCCTTCATGAATGGCTTGGGCCACCATCCCCTTGGTGATCAGTGACCTCCAGAAGCAAATGCCACTATGCTTCTTGCACAGCTCACAGAACCATGAGTCAATTAAACCAGTTTTCTTATAAATGACCCAGTCTTAGGGATTTCTTCATAGCAATACCAGAAAAGCCTAACACAAACATCTATTCATCTTCTGGTGCAATCTGAGTAGGCTCAGTGCTATCCAGGTCATCAAAAAGAGGATTCGAATAGCCACTGGTTCTTAGCAAATGTTTAAGGTGCTAAGGATGGCTAGGAAGATAGCAACAATTACAGAGAAAAGTATTTGCCAGCATTTCAACAGTGAAATCTGGACCTTGACACTAGATAGCCACTCATTAAAGATGATCCCCAATTCATCTTTATGAAGGGCCCCTTTTAGGTTGGGAACTCTGATGTAAATGGCAACCTCCCTCTAGAGTTGTACAGTGTGCGAGCTACACGACCACATGCTGTGGTGCTTCCACTCTAAAAACTCGTTCTAGAGCTCTTCTATTTCATTCAATAGGTTCAGTATCATATTTTTTAAATGTATATCATCAGTGCAACCTGTAACAGCAATAAACGATGAATCTTTTATCTAGATATAGAATAATCAAAGAATAATATTGAAAGGGGAGAAATAGCTTGACACCACCATAGGGTGGGTCTGAGTGAGGGTTATTCTCTGTTATCTCTGGTTAACTGGCATACTTTGATTATATCATAGCTGCTATGATATAGGCAACAAGCAGTATTTTTGACCTGAGTTACAAGAGGTAAGACAATTGTTCCTCAAGTCTTCTAGAAACCTCTATGCTTTTGCGACAATCATATGGCATCATATGTTGGCTTACAAGACCAGCACAAGGGAAATGTAAAAAGGGAAGGACTGCAGGGGTGCTCAGTGTGGATAAAGCAAGAAGAAAAAGTGAAGAAGCGATTGATTTGGATTGTTCAATTCTCATAGAAGTCAGAAAAAGAATCAGGAAACTGGTAAGAAAAGCATAATTAAAGCTGGGCGCGGTGGCTCACGCCTGTAATCCCAGCACTTTGGGAGGGCGAGATGGGTGGATCACTTGAGGTCAGGAGTTTGAGGTCAGTCTGGCCAATGAGATGGAACCCAGTCTCTACTAAAAATACATAAATTAGCTGGGTGTGCTAGAGCCCACCTGTAGTCTCAGCTACTTGGAAGGCTGAGACAGGAGAATAGCTTGAATCCGGAAGGCAGAGACTGCAGTGAGCTGACATCTGCCACTGCACTCTACCCTGGGTGACAGAGCGAGAGTCCACCTTAAAAAAAAATAAAATAAAAAATAAGGCTGTTAAGGAGCCGTTGTTAGACTGACAGCCTGTCTTCTCAGAAGCAACAATGGAAGCCAAACCAGTGGAAGTCGGTCTGCAGTGTGCTGGAAAGAAACTGCCAACTTAGAATCCTGCGCTCCGGGAAAATACCTTTGAAGAATGAGGGCAAAATGAAGACATTTTCAGACAAACAGAAACTGTGATGTTGTTCCCTGCCTGCAGATCATTCCTGAAGTCAGTCCTAAAACATGCATTCAGGCAAAAGACATAAGAGCTGAGATGCAAGGAGGAATGAGGAACAAAGAAAGCGGTCGGTTTGTGGCCAGGCCCATTGCAAACGTTTGTGAAATACAGATCAACAGTTTAAAAGAAGCCTTTGCCCGTATTCTTCCTCTAAGGCTTCATTCCAGGCTGTGAGAGGCTTTGTGCACGCGCATGTGATCACCACAGCCTGCACACCCCAAACCTCCTCTCTTGCATGCATGTACCCCTTGGTCATCCCTTGGGTCTGAGGGCATGTACACCCGTAGCATGGCTTGGCATGGGAAAGGGGAGGGCCCAGGTCTTGGAATTTGGCACAGAATGTTTGGGTTGGGAGTTCCAGGGTCCTGGATTCCCACTGTATGATCTAGAAGCAAAGGTGAGGGGAAGAGAGAGGCAAGCCCTGGGTAGGCATGTCTTCTTGATGCCACAGACTCTTTACCATTTGGAGAGGAGTGGAGCTAGAGAAGGGCCAGAGAGGGGACCTCTAAATCCTAAGTCACAGGCCAGAGGCCCCAGTTGCCCAGAACTAGGGGTAGTACTCTCTATTGGCAAATCCAAATGAACTTTAACTAGATAAAACAGTGCCAGGCATGGTGGCTCACACCTGTAATCCCAGCACTTTGGGAGGCTGAGGCGGGAGGATCACTTGAGGTCAGGAGTTCAAGACCAGCCCGGCCAACATGGTAAAACCCCACCTCTATTAAAAATACAAAAATTAGCTGGGTGTGGCGGCGAGTGCCTGTAACGCTAGCTTCTTGGGAGGCTGAGGTGGGAGAATCGCTTGAACACAGGAGGCGGAGATTGCAGTGAGTCAAGACAGTGCCACTGCACTCCATCCTGGGCGACAGAGGGAGGCTCTGTCTCAAAACAAAACAAAACAAAACTACTATATAAAACAATAACGTCTTGTAGGGATTAGTGAAACATCATAGAATAAAACACATGGCAACTAACTCATATATATAAACATAGGAGATAATATATACACTATATGTAATATAAGTAAGGAGATGACAAAATGCAATTCAAAAATTAAAGTCTTCCAAGGTCCTTGAATTATCCTAGAGGAAGCTAAAGGTATTGCTTATCTTTACACATTGAAAAGTTGAATAGACATGTAATTTCTACAGGTTGTAATCTCTTTAGTTACTGAAGAACAGAAATGGGACATATAACTTCCTAACTAGTGGAGGAGAAAAACAATTTTTAACATATTCAGTCCATCTGAAAAAAGGCAAGAAAGAGGAGAAACAGCAAGAAAGAATGGTTAGGAAAAATAGAAAGTCATAGATTTAAAACCAAATGTAGGCCAGTGCGGTGGCTCACGCTTGTAATCAATCCCGGCACTTTGGGAGGCTGAGGAGGGTGGATCACCTGAGGTCAGGAGTTCGAGACCAGTCTGGGTAACATGATGAAACCCCGTCTCTACTAAAAAAACAATATAAAAAATTAGCCGGGCATGGTGTCGGGTGCCTGTAATCCCAGCTACTTGGGAGGCTGAGGCAGGAGAATCACTCGAACCGAGGAGGTAGAGGTTGCAGTGAGCCGAGATCGTGTCACCGTACTCCAGCCTGGGCAACAAGAGTGAAACTCCATCTCAAAAGGGAGACTGGGGAGGGATAGTATTGGGAGAAACACCTGATGTAGGGGCTGGGGGGATGGAGGCAGCACACCACCATGGCAAGTGTATACCTATGTAACAATCCTGCAAGATCTGCACATGTACCCCAGAAATAAAGTATAATAAAAAAATTTTTTAATGCAGATCAATGATTCATGAAATATAAATGGACGCAATGATTCCATTAAAAGGCAAAGATTATCAGACTGGAAAAAAATACAAACTCCAATTATATGATATTTACAAGGACACAAATAGAACCTAATGATTCAGAAAGTTTGAGAGTAAAGAGAGGGAAAAGATATGCTATGCCCACACTACTCAAAAGAAAATTAATGTGTTTATACTAATATCAGACAAATTATATTTTAAAGCAAAATACTTTACCTAGAAATAAAACCGTTCATTCATAAAAGATTCAATTCTGAATTGAAGACTGAAGAAATTTACATGTGAATGCAACTACTATAGCCTCAAAATACATCCAACAGCACTGACGGAATATAAGGAAAAATAGAACCAATTCACCATCATAATGAGAGATCTCTATCAGCAACTGATAAAAATTAAGAAAGTCATTAAGGATATAGAATATTTGAATGACACATTTAACCAACAACATGAAGACCATATCTAGAAGCCCCGATTCAACAACTACAGCATACACAATCTCTTCAAGTGCACATGGAATGTCTGTGAAAACCATCCAGACCATCGAAAAAGTTTCTAAAGCTTTTTAAAGAATTGGAAAACAGGAAAGCAGCCTGTTCTGTGACCACAACACAAGTTGTAATAACAAAAAGTTAGATTTGGCCAGGCGCAGCGGCTCACTCCTATAATTTAAGCACTTTGGGAGGCCAAGGTGGGTGGATCACATGGTCAGGAGTTCGAGAGCAGCCTGACTACTGTGGTAAAACCCCATCTCTACTAAAAATACAAAAATCAGCTGGGCGTGGTGGCGCGTGCCTGTAGTCCCAGCTGCTTGGAAGGCTATGGCAGGAGAAATGATTGAACCTGGGAGGCAGAGGTTACAGTGAGCCAAGATTGTGCCACTGCACTCCAGCCTGGGCGACAGAGCAAGACTTCGTCACACACACACACACACACACACACACACACACACACACACACTAGGTCTGTTATTTAACAAATAACCTATGGGTCAAAGAAGAAGTCATGATGTTTATTAGAAAATATTTGCCAGGTGTGGTGACTCACACCTGTAATCCCAGCACTTTGGGAGGCCAAGGCAGAAGGATCACTTGAGCCCAGGAGTTCAAGCCCAGCCTGGGCAACAAAGTGGGACCCCCATCTACAAAAAAGTAAAAAAATTAGCCGGGCAGGATGGTATGCGCCTGTGGTCCCAGCTGCATGGGAGGCTTAGGCAGGAGGACCGCTTGAGACAAGGAGGCGGAGGCTGTAGTGAAACAAGATCACGCCAATGCACTGCAGCCTGGGTGACAGAGCAAGACCTGGTCTCAAAAAAGACAGAAGAAAATGTTCGACCTGCTCAGTAATGAAAACACTGTATAGCAAAACACATAGGGTACAGCTCAAGATGGAGTTAAAATTCTATTTTAAACATACATATTAGAAAAAGAGAAAGGCTTAAAATTAAGGAATTAAGGTTCTTAAGAAGTGTGGACAAGTACAGCAAAATAAACCCAAAGGAGGAGAAGAAAGGTAACGAAAAAAATGAAGGCACGAAATAAAGACAGAAAAATTAACAACGCCAAGGTTGCTCTTTGAAAAGACCATTCAGGCAAAGTTAAGAGACCGAGGGAGGGGACGGAAATGGGAGGAAGACAGAGGCAGGGAGTGAATGAGCAGCCATAGGAGGCATGGAAAAGCAAGACACCTGCCAACGTTATAAACATAATGAAGGATCTTAGGGACAACTTTCTTCAATAATTTGGAAATCTCGATAGAAAGGGACAAATTTCTAGAAAAAAGTACCAATTACCAAGAAGGAATCAGTAGAAACAGTAAACATCAATAGTAGGTATAACTGTTAAAAGTCTCAAAACTTGTCCCACAAAGAAAACTCCAGGCCCAGATGGTCTCACTTATGATTCTATCAAATATTTAAGGAATAAGAGTTGCAGTTGCACAGAAACTCCAGCAAAAGAGCACATCTGGGCTCACTTTTACAAGGCTACCATAACCCTGATGCCAAAACCAGGCAAGGAAAGAAAATCCTGAGAGTTTTACCTATGATATAAATCAAATGAGACTGTTTTCAGATTTCTCCAAAATGCTCACAGAAACGTCTAGCAGCAATTTCAAATCTTGGAAATTGAGGGAGTTTGAATAAATACTGGACAAAAGGAACTATTCTGAACTTCAGCAACAAAATTTTATGAAGATAAGATCACCAAGAACTAAAGCCAGTATTACTGCAGTAAGAGAAACAACATGGTAAGTGCTGAATGGGAACTCTAAAACGGCAGCCTTGGGTGGCATTTGTCACAGCACAAAGTAAATCAACGCTGAGCCACACAGCATCATTGCAGTGTGAAACTTTCACGTCTCTAGAATCAAATGGAAGGAAATGATTTATTTGGTCTTTATAGTGCAAAATGATTTTCTTAATAAGCGTTGTTTTCTGATGCAGAAAAAGGAAGCTTTATTCAATAAAACAAGGGAATCACTATCAGACGTGCAAGATTAGAACTAAATTGTGCACCTAATATAAACATGTACTCACCAAACCTGGTGAGGGGTGCTCTGTGTTTTGGCTCCCTTGCCCATCTCCGAATTTCTCCACTTTCCTACGTCTGCAATCTACCATACTCTTGATTTGCTATGGTGAATTATCCAAGGCAAGGCGAAAGCCTACTGCATCTCTCTCCTCTCACTCTTGAGGGTCTGTCCCGGATGCTTGCAGTATGTTTAAAACACACGAATGAGCAGAAGAGCATAGGGTTTGGGAGCGTGCATGGGAGAGCCATCCGCCTGCCTTCACATCTAAGCTACACCACTTACAGTGTAACCTTGGATTGTTTTTACCTCTCTGGAGTTTAAATTCTTCATCTGATGACATGGAAGTAATGCTAAGACCTATTTCCCAGGGTTCTGTAGGGATTAAATGAGGTAATATAATGAAAGTCTTAGTATAGTCAAGAAGTGTTAGCTATGATTACAAGCATAATTAGAAGACAAGTTTTTGCTTTTTTGTTGTTTTTGGCTGTTGCTGTTTGCTTGTTTTTTTTGAGACTGAGTCCCGCTCTGTCACCCAGGCTGGAGTGCGGTGGTGCGATCTCAGCTCACTGCAACCTCCACCTCCCTGGCTCAAGACATCCTCCTGACTCAGGCTCCCAAGTAGCTGGGACTCCAGGCACGTGCCACCACACCCAGCTGAAGAAGATAAGTTTATAATATACTCCAGTCCTACATGTAAACAGATTTTGGAATTATTTCCAAAATAACTGACATTCATTCATCTAGTTGATGCATATTTGTTGATGTTCTATTACAAACAAGATCCCATGCCAGGGATTCGAGACACTGCAATAAACAAGGCAGATACCATATCTTTCCTGCCCTCGAGAGCTTAATAACCACTGCTCAGAATCGTTGGTCATTGGCATGGCCAAATAAATAGTGACTTTTAAAAACAACAAACAAAAGATACTTTCTTTTCATGCTCCATCAGACTTGACTTGGCCTAAAAACAAAAACAAGGAACCAGAACACAATAGCCTCTCCCACAGAGGCTTGATCTCCACCTCACCCCCACACCCACAGCAGGCACTAGGCAAGGATGTTTTCATTGATTTGGTCCAGAATCTACTGCTGCAAAATAGTTCTATCAACATGGAGAGGAGGAAAATAAGAGATTCTTTTTCAAAGCCTCCTGGAGCACGGATCTACACTGCAGGGCTGGTTGCCAGGACACCATGCTGGAGACGAAGCGAGGGACTCAGGAAACGAACCCGCCCAGCCCAGCACAGCCCCCACCGCCAGGATGCCATGCCCGTCCTTGGTTTTCTCATAACGCCATGCCACTTCCTGCTTCAGGTGCCAGCCGGGCCATTTACTGGCTGTGTGATCCCGCTCAGGTGTTGTAACCTTATTTACAGCAATAACTTACTAGTATCTATTGTAATAACGATGTTATTTATCGTATGTTATGATAAGATCATTCTAATTTGTATTCATTATGATAGATATTTACATTGTTTACAAAATTTTGATAATTTATGTCCGTGAATTCCCAGAAGTAACCACTATTTATGAGTCTCAAAAGAAACAGGCTGGGCGCAGTGGCTCAGGCCTGTAATTCTAGCACTTTGGGAGGCTGAGGCGGGAGGATCAATTGAGGCCAGGAATTTGAGATCAGTCTGGGCAGCATAGGGAGATCCCATCTCTACAAAAAATAAAAAAGTAGCCAGGCGTGGTGGCACACACCTGTGGTCCCAGCTACTTAGGAGGCTGAGGTGGGAGGGTCACTTGAGCTTGGGAGGTCAAGACTGCAGTGAGCTGTGATTGTGCCACTGCACTCCAACCTGGGTGATAAAGGGAGACCCATCTCAACAAAGAGGAAAGAGAAAGGGAAAGGGAAAGGAAGGAGGGAGGGAAAGAGTGAAAGCAGCAGCTTCGGGATTTCTAACTAGAAGAGGGCCATGGGCAGAAACCTGGTTGGAAGGATCCTGTGACAATTGCATTTGCACAGCACTTAGGTCAGAGAGAGAACAAACACTTCCTTGATCCATTTCAAAACATGACAAAAGCTGTTAGAGCCAGGGACGCAAGTCCAGGGAGCAGGAACGGGGAAAACAGTGAAACAGAATCCCAAATAATGCCACATAAATGATCGCTCTCCTTCCCCCGCTTTCACTGCACCATGTACCTTCAAAATCGGTACCTGTTTCTGAATGTCCATTCAGAAGCAACTGGGTTACCAGGAAGAAACTGGTCAACAATAGAATCCCCAAGGAAAAGAGAGCGTCTGAAGAAAACTTCGCTCCAAGTGGAGTGAGGAGTTAAAAAACCAACCAAACAAAAAAGAATAAAGTTGGTAGGGCGGTGGGAACTTGTAATGAAGGAGGCAAAATAGGAAAGAAAAAAAACCCAAGCCAACATGTTCCTCATTTCTACCACATGATCTCACAGAAACAGCCTCACTCACCTGACAGTGAGTTCAGAGAAAAATGTGGCGAACCTCTGTTCACATCTGAAAATGAAAAGAAAAAAGCAAAGAAAATTAGACCAGTGGAAAGTGGATTTTCTTGCAAGCATAATACTTCAATACTGCAGCGAGCTCATCAGCCAAGGCCCCCTGGGATCCCTGCTGCACATCACAGCTTGAACTTGGCAGTGGAGTTACAGAATAAAACGGATGTAAACCCTGCTCTTGAGGAACTTATACATAAACTGGAAGCACAACCCCAAAGCCATTTTGGGGACTGATCTAGTTAATGTTTTCTTGGTTTGGTTTGGTTTTGAGACGCGGTCTCGCTGTCACCCAGGCTGGAGTGCAGTGGCATGATCTCGGCTCACTGCAGCCTCCACCTCCCAGGTTCAAGCGATTCTCCTGCCTCAGCCTCCTGAGTAGCTGGGATTACAGGCACACGCTACCACTCCTGGCTAATTTTTTTGTTGTTGTTGTATTTTTAGTAGGGACTGGGTTCCACCATGTTGGCCAGGCTGGTCTCGAACTCCTGACCTCAGGTGATCCACCCATCTCAGCTTCCCAAAGTGCTGGGATTACAGGCGTGAGCCACCACGCCCGGCCTTGTTAATATTTTTGTGGCATGAATTACTGCTCAGTCGAAGGTTTCATTAACAGCATCACAGGATACTGGACAATGAAGTGACTGGACCAGACCTGGGCTGGGGTGGTCCCTTCTAGAGGCCCTGCTTGGTTAGATATTTCTTCATGTGTTTGTGACTTCAATTCCTTAGAACCTAAACTCCTTGATGCCAAGGACTCAGGCATTTAGGTCTCTTGTGCCAGGGGCAGAATTCTTTCTCCACTAAAGGGCTGACTCTCGTTAATTACTGAGAGTTTGGCTCAGAGTTGAAAGGAACACGGGGTTATTATGACAGAAATGAGGGAAAACTCAGATGCATGCTGGGGAAAGGAAATAGGGTATCCACCCAAGGCAGAGAGCACTGCTGACAAACTGACTTGTATCTTTTAGAAAATTCCAACCTGCCTTACTTCTGAACCAAAACATTGGTACAGCTATTAGCTTGAAGATGACAGTCACTTCACATAATGGTGTCTTCTCATGTGAAATAGGACATAATGACTTTCAAATGAAGACCTGTGAGAGGAAACAATCTCTAAGGCCATGGTGGAACCAACTGACCTACTGCTGGCCTCTGTCAACAGACTGTTATAACAGCAGTTCAGTGCCCAGCAATCCCATTACTGGGTATATACCCAAAGGAATAGAAATCATTCTATTATGAAGAGACATGTGCACATACATTCACTGCAGCACGATTCACAATAGCAAAGACATGGAATCAACCTAAATGCCCATCAATGATAGACTGGATAAAGAAAATGCGGTACATATACACCATGGAATACTATGCAGCCATAAAAAGGAATGAGATGATGTCCTTTGCAGGGACATGGATGGAGCTGGAAGCCATTATCCTCAGCAAACTAACGCAGGAACAGAAAAGCAAACAGCGCATGTTCTCGCTCATAAGTGGGAGCTGAACAATGTGAACACACAGACACATGGAGGGGAACAACATACACTGGGGTCTGTCAGGGAGGGTAGGGGGGTACAGCATCAGTAAGAATAGCTAATGCATGCCGGGCATAATACCTAGGTGACGAGTTGACAGGGACAAATCACCGTGGCACACATTTACCTATGTAACAAGCGTGCACATCCTGCACATGTACCCCAGAACTTAAAATAAAAACAAAAATAAAGGCCAACCACGTTCTCCCGTCCTACGATGAACAACTGCAAACACATGTCCCAGTGCCGAATGTGGAATAAATGTAGGATTAACAACGGAAAAAACATTTAAATAATCAAAGCAAAGAAGAAGTCGATTACGACTTGAGTATCGAAAGCAGTTCATTTAACATTTGTGAAAATGAGGATTTTCTACATAGGGATTTCTGATACTATTTTGATGAAATTTCCCAACCCAAGCACACTACCTCTTCCAAAACCTTACTGATGACCGCAATAAAGCACACGTAATGGTTCCTGGGAATCCCATTTATGAATGAACAACAGGGGGCTCTGTTTCCTCCCTTGGAATACTGACAGGCAGAAAAGTAGGGCAAGCAACATGACATTTGTTTTTCCCAGTGGATGACAAAATTGAAAAGCCTAATAATACTCAAAGCCAGAGAGCATGTGGGGAAGTAAACACTTGCTTACACCATTGGTAGAAACATAAACTTTGAGTAATTTAGCTATGTTTTACAATTTTAAATGGCCACGCTTATTGATATAGAAATTCTAATTTCAGGCCGGGCGCGGTGGCTCACACCTGTAATCCCAGCACTTTGGGAGGCTGAGGCAGGCGGATCACGAGGTCAAGAGATCGAGACCATCCTGGCCAACATGGTGAAACCCCGTCTCTACTAAAAAATACAAAAATTAGCTGGGCGTGGTGGTGTGCACCTGTAGTACCAGCTACTCGGGAGGCTGAGGCAGGAGAATCGCTTGAACCCAGGAGGCAGATGTTGCAGTGAGCCGAGA
>PVKP010038322.1:0-20965 GCA_004027715.1 Plecturocebus donacophilus
TAACAAGCAAGGATGGTATAGCAATTGAGATTAGGAAGATTGACGATCCCCCGCCTCCTCTGGATATATACATACTGCTGCCACTTCCATTATTTTAGCCCTCTGCCATCATACTCTCCTTTCTCAAACAGACTGCTGGATTGTTGACACAAACCAGAGAATCTGTAAATAGAAGGAAAAATGGAGGCTGAAAAAAATTCTACTTTAATCTTTTTCCTTCAATGTAAGCTTCCCTTAACATAAAAAATGGGAAGAAACCCAACCAAAGCTATAAGGTGCAGGGCAGTTTTGTGGATTTTATTTTTTTAAAGTTCTGTGTAACTGAGTTTTATGAATTGCATGATTACCTTTATCTGGAGGAAAACATCACCTTTGAAATACAAGTCATGTCTTAATAGTGGAAGGAATGGAAGCTTTATTCACTTGTCTCAAAACTCAAAACAGGTTTGTTGGTTGTTTAGGCTGTTGGAGAAACAGAAGTGAGAGAAGCGTTTCCAGAAGCCATTATCATAAAGCCGTCGGACATCTTTGGAAGAGAGGATAGATTCCTTAATCATTTTTCAAGTACGTATTCTTTCTTCATGATAGAAGAGAGGGATACTGATTAAGCAGGTTGAAGTTGCAGAAGCTAACAGCTTTCTCTGATTGACAGACTAAGGATATATTTTTTCTGCCTCAGTTGCCTTTTTCTCCCCTAAGTTTATATTTTCATAGTCAATTTAGTCTTTTTTATTCCGTATCAAAAGAAGCAACTTAGATTAATGAAAAGAGCGTGAACTTGGGAGTCAAAGACTTGAGTTTAAATCTTGGCTCAACTAACTCTGTAACATTGACAAATATTAGAAGATCACATGGTATAGTTTCTCCACCCTAAAATCCTCTGTGTTACACCTATTTATTCTTACCCTCCTACCCACTCCCACTCCAGACAACCACTGATCTTTTTATTATCTCTATAGTTTTGTCTTTTCCAGGATATTATATATATGGTTAGAATCATACACAGTATACAGCCTTTTTAGGTGGACTTCTTTCACTTAGCAATATGCATTTAAGATTCTTTAATTTCTTTTCATAGCTTTATAGCTCATTTTTTATATAGCTGAATAGTATTCCATTGTGTGGATTCCATTGTATTGGATATTTGTTTATCCAATTTAGATGTTTCTATCTTGTTTTTCCCCCTGTTGCTTGTGTCCACGTAACATCTGTAATAATTTCTACTTTAAAAATTTTGTGGTAAAATATAAATAATATAAAATTTGCCAGCTGCTATGGGCTGAATAGTGCCCCCTCATAATTTGTATATTGAAGCCTCAACACCTTTGTAAATTTATTTGGAGTTAGGGCTTTTGGAGGTAGTTAGGGTTAAATGATGCCATAATGGTGAGGTCCTAATTCAGTAAGATTGGTGATCTTATAAGAAGAGGAAAAAAGAGAGATCTCTCTCTCCCTGTGTGCACATACTGAGGAAGGACCCTGTGAGGACACAGCAAGAAATCAGCTGTCTCCAAGCCAGAAAAAGAGCCCTCACCAGGAACCGAACTGGCTGGCACTTTGATTTTGGATTTGCCAGCCTCCAGAACTGTGAGAAAATACATTTTTATTGCGTAAGCCACCCAGTCTATGGTATTTTGTATGGTAGCCTGAGCAGACTAAAATAGATTTTGGTACCAAGAAGAAGGGTGCTGCTGTAACAAATACTAAAAAATATGAACAGGCCTTTGGAACTGGGGGCCAGAAGAGTTTTGAGGTACAGAGTAGAAATATGGACGTTAAGGGTGATTTTTGTAAGGTCTCAGATGGAAATGAGTAATATGTCATTGGAAACTGGTGGAAAGGTTATTCATATTATAAAGGGGCAAAGACATTGGCTGAACTGTATTCTAGTGGAAGGTAGAATTTGTGAGTGATGAAATTGTTTATTCAGCTTAGAGATTTCTAAGTACAAAGTGTTGAAGAAATGCCTTGGTTTCTCCTGTTTATAATAAAAGACAAAAAGAGAGAAAGATGAAATGAAGAAGGACTTGTTAAGCAAAAAGGAACCAGAACCTGAAGATTTGGAAAATTTTCAGCTTAACCATATTGCAAAAAATGAGAAAGCTCGTTTTAAAGAGAACATGAAGAGTGTGGCTGAACAACCATTTGAGAAAGAGATTGTGGATGTGACTAGCAAACTAATAAGCCATCTCAGCAGAAGCCAGGAATAGAGATGAGGTTGTGTCAGCAAAGTCACTAGCAGTCTGAACTCGAAGGGGCAGAATGAAAGAAGCCTGTCTGACTTCCTATGTCCTACAAGACCAGACCAGAGAGCTATCTGGCTGTGAATGTGAGCTATTTTTCAAGAAAAGGGAAGAGTGACTCCAAAAATGGTTCAGAGATGTTCAGAACTACCTCTTTGGTTTCAAAGGATGGGGCCATGGCCTCAGTTTAAACAGACCACATGGTCTTTGTCAGAGGCCTTGGAGGTGGCATCACCCAGAGTCTTGGCAGTAGAGCTGCTTCGTCCTTGAGGCTAGAGCCTCCTTGAGGGGTGACCCTCTGCTCAGCAGAGCTGCTGCAGTGGGACTGCTGCCCCAGTGGGTCCTGGAAGTTAGGACCACTGTTTCAGTGGGTTCTGACGGTGAGACCACCATCTCTGTGAATCTAGAAGGCAAGGTGTCTAGGCAATGAGGATTATTCTTGAGCTTTAACATCTAATAGAATTTACCTTGCTAGGTTTTGGACTTGTTTGGGACTTGTCACCCTTTCTTCTTTCTTACGTCTTTTAGAATTGGAATGTCTGTCTTATGCCTGTCTCACCACTCTATTTTGGAGGCACATAACTAGTCTGGTTTCACATGTTCATAGTTAGGAATGAACTATGTTCATAGTTAGGAATTTTGCCTCAGGATGATCCACACCTTGGGTCTTATCTATATCTGATTTAGATGATATTTGGATGAGACTTTGGAGTTTGAAGTCTTAAGAGTAAGACCCTTTTAACTATTTACCAGAGTGCAGTTCAATAGTATTAAGATATTTACATTGTTGTACAACCGGTCTCCAGAACTTTTTCATCTTGTGAAACTGAAATTCTGTACCCTTTAAACAACTCCCTGTTCCCTGTTTCCCCACAGCCCCTGGCAACTACCATTGTACTTTTGGTTTCTATGAATTTGACTACCTCATATAAGTGGAATCATACAGTATTTGTCTTTTTGTAGCTGGCTTATTTGACTTAACATAATATGCTCAACGTTCATCCTTGTTGTACCATGTGACATGATTTCCTTCCTATTGAAGGCTGAATAATATTCTGTTATATGTGTATACCACATTTTGTTTAATAAGCCATCCCTCAATGGTTACTTGGGTTGCTTCCCACTTTTGGCTATTGTGAATAATGCTGCAGTGACTATGGATGTATGAAGTATCCCTGATTTCAGTTATTTGGGGTGTGTACTGAGAAGGGGAATTCTGTATCATATGGGAGGTATATCTAGTTTTACTTTTTTGATGAGCCACCATAGTGCATTCCATAGTGGCTGCACCATTTTACGTTGCCACCAACAGTGCACAAGTTTTCCAGTTTTTCCAGATCTTTGTCAACATTTGTTATTTTCTATTTTTTTGATAGTAGCCATCCTAATGGCTGTAAGGTAGTATTTCATTATGTGTGTTTTTTGTTTTTGTTTTTGAGATGGAGTCTTGCTCTGTCACCTAGGCAGGGGTACAATTGCAGCTCACTGCAGCCTCAGACTCCTGGTCTCAGGGGATCCTCTTGCGTCAGTTTCTTACATAGGTGGGACGACAGGTGTGTACCAGCACACCTGGGATATATATATATGTATGTATATATGTATTATTATTTTTTTTTGTAGAGATAAGGTCTTGCTGTCTTATCCAGGCTAGACTCAAACACCTGGCTTCAAGCAGTCTTTTTGTGCCAGCCTCCCAAAGTGCTGGGATTATGGGCATGGGCTACCTTGCCTGGACTCACTGTGGTTTTGATTTATATTTCCCTAATGATTAGGGTGTTGAGCATCTTTTCATGTGCTTGTCGGCTACTTTATTATTTGGAGAAATGTCTGTTCTTGTCCTTGTCCTATTTTTTTAAATTGAGTTGTTTAGTTTTTGTTGTTGAGTTGTAGGAGTTTTTTAATTTATTCAGAACATTAAATGCTTATCAGAGATGTGATTTGTAAAATTTTCCCTGATTTTTTAGTTTGCCTCTTCACTCTGTTACTTGTGTTCTTCTATTCACGGAAGTTTTTAATTTTGATGTAGTCCAGTTTATTTTTACTTTTGTTGCCTGGATTTTTAGTATTGTATCTAAGGAGTTGTTGCTAAGTCCAATGCCATGAAGCTTTCTACTTTTGTTTTTGTCTAAGAGTTTTAGAGTTTCAGCTCTTAGGTTTAGGTCTTTGATTCGTTTTGAGTTACTTTTTGCATATGGTGTAAAATAAAGCTCCAGTTTTATTCTTTTGCATGTGGATATCCAGTATGTTAAAAAGATTATCTTTCTCTATTGAATGGTCTTGGTGCTTTTCCCAGAAATCATTTGACCATGTATGCAAGAGTTATTTCTCTCTATTCCATTGGTCTGTATGTTTGTCTTTATTACCACTGTTTTGATCACTGTATACTGTTTTGATTACTGTGCTTTTGTAATAAGTTTTGAAATCAGAAAGTGTGAGACTTCCAAAAATTTGTTCCTTTTTGAGATTGTTTTTGATTGATTATTTTTAAGATTTTTGGATTTAAAAGAGTCCCTTTAAATTCCATATGAATTTTAGGATGGCATTTTCTATACTTCTGCAAATATAAATAGCCATTGGGATTTTGATAGGGATTGCATTAAATCTGTAGACTGCTTTGGGTAGAATTGATATATGTCTTGGTCTATTTTGTGCTACAACAAACATTGAGCAATTTATAAAGAAGAGAAATTTATTTCTAACAGTTCTGGAGGCTGGGAAGCTCAAGATCCAGGTGCTGGGATCTGGTGAGGGCCTTCTTGCTGTGTGCTCACCTGTCGCCCAGGCTGGAGTGCTGTGGTGCGATCTTGGCTCACTGCAACCTCTGCCTCCTGGGTTCAAGTGATTCTCCCCCCTCAGTATCCTGAGCAGCTGGGATTACAGGTGTGCAGCATCAAGCCTGGCTAATTTTTTGTATCTTTTTTGTAGAGACAGTTTTCACCATGTTGGCCAGGCTAGTCTCGAACTCCTGACTTCATGATCCTCCCATCTCGGCCTCCCAGAGTGTTGGGATTACAGGCATGAGCCACCATGGCTGGCCATTTCTACTCTTAAATACTTAAAAAAAACACCTTTTTTAACCTAGTATTTAAACCACTTGGGATTTGTTTTAGTTTATGGTAAAAACTAAAACATTATCTCACATTTTTTTTCAAATAGCTGAATAATTATGCCAGCACCATATATCAGCTAATACTTCCGTCAGGGCCTTTTACTGGGTTACCTGTTCTGTGTCACTCGTCTGTTGATACAGCAACAGAACTCATCTAGATGCCAACTAGATAGACAACTCATCTGTCCTGTTGCTGTATCAACAGATGAGTGATACAGCGTGAGAATCATAAGGAGGGACAGCTCTGTGTTCCTCCTTAGAATGGGTGCAGCTGGAGTCCAGTCTTGGGCATGGTGATGCACTTAGCAGTATAGAGCAGACTAGTTGTCAAGTCTTTTGACCTCTTTCTTTGTTCTTCATGTTTTTAAATATTCGGCCTTTTTTCCATGTTTGTTATCTGAAAAGCTAATGACTGCCTTTTGTAAGTGCATTCAGTTCCTCAGAGTCAGCTACATTCACTATATTATTTCTATTACGTACAATAATTATGTTAATCTTAAGATTGGTGGGTCTTACAACTTAAGCCTTCTCAGTATAGTTCTCTTTCTTTCTTCCACTAGATATGCGTCGCTTTGGTCCTATGCCCCTTGTTTCCTTGGGCTGGAAGACAGTTAAACAACCAGTATATGTAAGTACTTGGATGAAGGGGCTCAGAAAGGGGTTTTTGATGAATTCAGATTGGGTGTCACGTTTCTGGTTTTGTCCTAATTTAGTAATTCTGTCATTTTCTTTGTCAACTTGTGTCGGCTAGCTGCCTCTCAGTTTATTTAAGAGGTACATGCCTTCTCTGTGTCTTTACTTGTTGATTCATTTAAGAAAAATTTATTGAACCCATAATGTGCTAGACACACCATAGATGTCACATGTCACTAGGGAAATAAAGATATTAACTAGATAGACACAAATTGCTGTTCTCAAATTGCTTTCAGTCAGAGGCAGATAAATAAAGCAGTTATCGTACAATGTGATGAGTGCTATGATAAGGAGAGGGTTTTATGTAATTACATCAGAAGGGCGCCAAATCTAGACTTGGGTCTCTCAGAAAGAAGGGCATTTAGGGTAAAACCTTAAAGATGACTGAAGGTAAGTCTGATGCAGGGAGTTGGGGAAAAGTACTACATGCAGAGGGAACAGTAGGTACAGGGGCCCAGAGGTGAAAGAACATGTTGGATTCCATGTTCTGTTGAATCAAGTTTTCTCAGGAGTGGCAGTATTGACATTTTGAACCAGATGATTCTTCGTTATGGGGGCTGTTGAAGGATGTTTGGCAGTATTCCTGGCCTCTAGCCACTAGATGCCATTCATATCACCCACCAGTTGTGACAACTGAACATGCCTCCAGACGGGTTGTCAAATGTCCCCTGGTGGCCAAAATCACTTACTACTACTGTTTTTGAAAATGGAAATGGTAGAATATTAGCAATTCCATATGATACAGCTTAATAGTTGTGATGGTTAATAAGAGAGTTGGGAGGAGTGGTAAGAGATGAGCTTGGCAAGCTGTGGGCAAAGGCAAGACAGAAAAGCTTCCAGTTATCTGAAGGGAAGTACATTCCTACTGTGGAAAATACTTGGATAGCAGGGATTATTTGAGCTCTTGAGAAGGCTCATTCTTCAAGAAGCTTTCTGCGAGTAGATAATGCCATTATTTTAACTTTGTCACATTTTCTTTGTTGAGATCAGTGTGGCCTTCTTCCTTTCTCCCTCCTTCCTTCCTTTTTCCCTTCTTTCCTTTCTTCTTGTCTCTCTGTCTCTCATTCTATCTCCTTTTCAACTATTACTTCAACATACATTATAATTTTTTATAGGTCTCAGATGTATCCAAAGGAATTATTAATGCAGTTAAGGATCCTGATGCCAGCGGGAAGACCTTTGCTTTCATTGGGTAAGTGCTTAGAGTTTGAATTTAAAATTGTGCTATTATAATGAAGGAATCAATATCTAAATTAGTTACTAACAGATTTATTTGTCGCACTTTTATAATATCAGAATCTTCTCGTTGCTTGCATTAAGTCAGAATTTGAGGGAACCTGAAATCCACTTTAATGAATGATTCTTCTGTTACCAAAGTCTGAGAACCACTGCCCGAGACTATTATATATACTTAGTCCAGTGACCCTTAGAAATGGTTTTGTACAACTCCAGTGATGTTTTTAATATATAAAAGAATATTGCTGTAAATTCTAAAACACAAACAAAACACTTTTAGGGAGTATGGTTATAAAACCACATTAATTTTGATGGAGTATCACAATGCCCCCCAAAGCTGAAAATGGGTGCTTTACAGCACAATTAGTAGTGCTCTGCAAGACTGATTATTTCTTTTATGGTCTTTGCTAAAATTTGCTCTCAGATAAAATGGGTACAGTTAAGCTATGTGACTTATCTGAAATTAGTAAATCATGTCACAGCTAGGCTTAGGACTTTTTTTACTGAATTATCTAAAAGTCAAACTAAGACTTCATCTGCCAAGTTGAGAGGTATCAGATTCACCTAGTAAGTGGTTCAGAATCTTGTCATTCTGTGAAGCAACCTAATGACACTTGGCATTCTATGAATGGTAAGGATCTGGCTCAGTATTTAAGGGATAGCCTAATTCCTAAGAAATATTTGCCTCTAGAGGGAAATGATACTCTTCTCTTTAAGCCAAGAGGCATGGTATATATTCCCAGAATTATGAATCTATGCATTGTTATGTTCCACTATTATTCTTTAGTAAACAGTTTTTCTCAGTGCAAAAAGCTCTTAGTTTTCCATGTCAACTAGCAGCTGCAAAATATATGTCTTTCTTTCAGTTCCCAGTTTGGCACAATAGCATGCAATCAGTTATATAGTCTAGGTAAAAATTACAAAAAAAAAAATATATATATATATTCAATACAGGTTTCATAAAATACTAAACACAAAAGACATTAGTTCCAATGAAGAGGTACATGTGTTGTATTTTTAGCGAGATAAGAAAACCAGCACCAAGACAAAAGTATGACAAATTGCAGGGTCTTTATTGCCGGCGACCACGGAGGACTCACGTCTCTCCAACCCATGGCCCCGAGTTGAGGGAGAGCTGGGCTTTTATGCTAAAAAACACTTCTTCTGTGGGCTAGGGGATTTTCGGGGGGGGCTGGGGATCTTTGCAAGCAGATTTTGCAAGCAAGCAGGCAGTTTGTACAGAAGCCAAGGTCAGCAGTTAGAGACAGTGAAAACTCCCAATATCAGTAAGCAAGCAGTTTGTTCAGAAGCCAAGGCCAACAGCTAGAGACAAAGGGGTTTCTTCTCAGGCTCCGTAGGACCCTGAGCAGCGAGTTCTTGAATTCCATTGAAATGAGGCTGGTGTCTGCACCTGGCGTTGACCTGATTAATCGTAGCGTCTTATCACGTAGCCTGTGAGCCTGCACACAGCCTGTGAGCCTGAGAAGCCATTACATTTTAGCCTGGCTAAAGCTGTTTTCCTTGCCACATCACAGATGCAACAGGTAACTATTTGGAGAAGTTTGTAAAAGGAAGCCAAGGAAAGGGGTAAAAGGGAGCAAAGGAAAGGGGTAAAGAGAAGGCTGTGAAACATGAATGTCTTGTCAAGGGAGGTACCACCTGGATTTGGAAGATTGTGCATCTTGTTTATAAATTGCTAAGAATGGTCCAGGAAAGAGAGAAGAGTTGATGACTCAGGAGATGGGGGCACCAAAAAAGGAGCAGAGTCTTTTAGTAATTGAGAGGAGTGGATACAGAGAGCAAATGACAAAAGTTTCTTCAATTTTAATGAGGAAAATAATTCAAGGAGATATGCAGATGCAGGTAGGTTTGGATGTGAGAATTGAAGGGAGTATCTTTTCCTGTTGCAATTTGAGGTTAGCCAAAAGGCAGGATGGAGTGAGTCAAAAAAAAGTGTGTGGAAAATTTGAGGACAGAGAAGATATAAAGTATCCCCCGGGAGAATAGGAGGGAGCTTTTCCTAGGAGAACATGTAGGATTGCCAAGCAGAACGGAGTGTTCCATTTGAAATTACTGAGAAAAATTATAAGGTGAAGTCAATTCGCTCAATTACATTTCTTCTATAGTTTTGTCCTTCTGGGGTTTCAGGCTCAGAGAAGGCAGATGTTTGGGTTAACAAGAGTAAGGTTTTGCCTGGCAAATTTAGTGGTTATGGGCCTGGGAGACAAGGTTTTGCTGAGGATATTTGTGGAGGAATAACTAATGCTGAGCCATGAAATCTAAGCTGGGAGGGATGCAGGCTTCAATGTATCTTTGTCTTTGAGCAAGGGCACTTAAACTAGTCTTCCAGCTGCACTTAATGGAACACAAAGTGCTTCAGAACAGCTGAAGAGGAAACCTATTGTGTAGAATTAGTTTACCCATGATACCAGTTTTGTTAGTTATAGTAAAAATTCAAGTTGTTCTTGGTGTAGCATGTATTGTATGTCCTATAATGATCCTTACGAGTCTTTTTGGAATTTGAAAAAACCTACTTTAAAACCTTTGTCTGATATTTCCCCTAGCTGTTTCTTGTTTTTTAGTAAAGTATGTCAGGATAATAAGGTTCTCACTGAATTAACTTCACTCAACTCTTGGTTGTCATAGATTTTCTGTCATTAAACACAAATGAATTAGGAAATGGGTGAAGAAATATTAAAATGTCTGTTGCCCAGGCTGGAGTGCAGTGGTGTGATCTTGGTTCACTGCAGCCTCTGCCTCCTGGGTTCAAGCTATTCTCCTGCCCCAGCCTCCCGAGTAGCTGGAATTACAGGCATGTACCACCATGCCTGGCTCATTTTTGTATTTTTAGTAGAGACGGGCTTCCCCATGTTGGCCAGGCTGGTCTCAAACTCCTGACCTCAAATGATCTGCCTGCCTTGGCCTCTCAAAGTGCTGGGATTACAGGTGTGAGCCACCACGCCCGGCCCCTTAGCAACATTCTCAAGGCACCTCACTGAATATCAGTTTAGTATAGAAGCTAGATGTAGGTGCTAGTTATTGCATAAAACTCATCTCTGTCTCCTCTCTCTCTCTACACACACACACACACACACACACACACACACACACATACATTTTTTAAGGAAATATGTTGCTTTCCCCCACAGGGTGCCCATCTTAGAAGTGGCTTGGCTTTTTGAAAACCGAGCAAGGTTACAGCAGCAGTGTGATTCAGTCCTGGAGCCTGAGAGATGGAGATATAGTCCCGGTGATAGCGCTTGAGATCCTGGATCCAGCCATGCCTGAAACCACATTCCTCCCGGACCATTTAGATATGAGAATGGAAGTCATTATGTTCACCAAATATTTCCACCCCCTGCACCTGCACCCTGGGGAGTCTTGGAAGCCTGGCAGAGGACCCCCATGCCGGCCCGGTCCTGCTGTCCCCACCAAAGGCCAGACTGCAGGCTGCAGGCCCGTGACGGGGGAGCCAGCTCAGGCTTTTGGAGCAGGGTTGGGTTGGAAGTCAGCAGAAGTCAGTCCTGTCAAAGGCTCCCTCACTACTCATTTGTGAAGTGGGGTAGCTGGGAGAATGCATGAGAGTCCTCAGTGCCTGGCAGGAGGCTGGAAGGTTCTAGAATGCTGATGGTTATAAGAGTGGGACTGTGAGCCTGGGATTGAGGGGTGTGAGACTTGGATGGGAGCGAGAGAGTGGAAGCACAGCTTCTGCATGGGGGAACAGCCCTCACCACCCCTACACCCACATCTGGATTCTTGGGTCCAGATGTGCTGTGGTTTTCACACCCACACCCTCTTGGGGGCAGCAGGTTCCAGGAGCCACCTGTGGGTGCCACCTGAGCCATAGGCTCTCAGGAAACCAGCACAGCTCTCCTACACCCAGAGCTCACTGGGTGAGGGAGGGGAACACAGATGGCTGGGGAGGGCCTGACTGAGGCCAGATGGGGGGTGCTCTGGACTGGAGCAGATGAGGCTCCTTAGAATCCCACCTTTGAAGGGAACTCAGCTCATAAACATGGGGGCGTGAAGTTGGAGGCTGGGCACAGTGGCTCATGCCTGTGATCCCTGCTCTTTGGGAGGCCGAAGCAGGTGGATCACTTGAGGCCAGGAGTTCAAGACCAGCCTGGGCAACATAGCAAGTCCCCATCTCTACAAAAATTACTTTTTAAAAAATTATCCAGGCGTGGTGGTGCTTGCCTGTAGTCCCAGCTAGTCGGGAAGCTAAGGTGGGAGGATCGCTTGAGCCCAGGAGTTTGAAGCTGCAGTGAGCTGTGATTGTACCACTGCACTCCAGTATGGGTCACAGATCAAGACCCTGTCCCTTAAAAAAAAAAAAAAGTTGGAGACAAGAGCTGGCTCACCTAGAAGGACGGATTAGTAGGTAGGAGGGTGGATGGAGGATGGATGGATGTGTGGAGGGATAGTATTAGGTTGGTGCAAAGTTCTTTGCTGTTACTCTTAATGGCTTTGATAACACTTTTGAAGGAAGAATGGTTGGTTACATAGACAGAGATAAACAGATACTGGAGACAAAGGTGAAGACAAAACACAAGTCTACAGGCCAGCAACTCTATTTTGTTCACTGCCTTTTGTCCCAGCCTGGCACACAGTAGGCACTCAATAAAGCCTGATTTGTAGCATTTGCTTATTTCTGTGGTGTAATTTCAAGTGCCTGATTTCAATCTAAACACAGAGTTGGGAAGAGATATGCACAATCTGCTCTCTTGGCTGATATGAGTGAGTCCCAGCTCACTGATGGTAACCCAGACAGCACATCAAGAGGGCCAGGGGGCTTCAGGGAGGAGGTGGTATCGGTTGGACTTTGAAAAATGAATAGGAGGCTGGGAGCAGTGGCTCATGACTGTAATCCTAGCACTCTGGGAGGCTGAGGTGGATGGACTATTTGAGGTCACGAGTTCGACACCAGCCTGGGCAACATGGTAAAACCCAGTCTCTACTAAAAATACAAAAATTAGCTGGGTGTGGTGGCACACGCCTGTAATCCCAGCTACTTGGAAGGCTGAGACAGGAGAATTCAGGAGGCGGAGGTGGCAGTGAGCAGAGATGGCACCACTGCACTCCAGCCTGGGCGACAGGGCAAGACTCTGTCTCAAAAAAAAAAAAAAAGGAAAAATGAATAGGAGTTCTTAGATGTACCAGCTATTTGGGGCAGAGGGAAGAGCTTGGACAAAGGCCTGGAGGTATGACTAAGGGTCAGAAGCAAGTGGGACTGACGGCTCCTCGCCTTCCAAAGACCATGCCAGAATTGCTACGGACCCTCACTTAAGAGGAAGGGGGACCCATCGCAACACTTTCCCAGCTGACACACTCACCTTGCCGTCTGCAAGCCCTTGGGGCAGACTCATCCATTTGACAGATGAAATGAAAGCACAGCACAGGCTGATGATCTGAGGTCACACACTGAATGAGTGGTCGGAGTTGGAACCATAACTCTGGGCTCCTGGTGCCAATTTCAGTTCTTTTTCACCATGCTCTGCTGGAAAGCACGTAGATCAAGAGGTTAGGAAGGTTTAGCAGACCCCTGTGGATGCCTGCTGCATCTGCCCATGCAGTAGCCCAGGGATATGGCTGACCCCTACTCTGGGAGTGGCTACATGACCCAGGCCTGGCCAATAGGACATTGCTTCCCCCTGGCAACAGTACAGTTTAGGGACAGATATACCCTAGCTGGTTCACATTCTCTTTCTGCTGGGATTACTGAGCTATAAGGAGGGGACTGGGAGGGGTAACAAGAAACACAAGAAAGCAGAGCTGAGAGATGGAGACATAGTCCTGGTAATAGCTCTTGAGCTGCTAGATCCAGCCATGCCTGAAACCACATTTCTCCTGGACCATTTAAATACATGAGTATAGAAGTCATTATGCTGTTCACCAAATATTTCCAGCTTTTGGCCTTCTGGGCACATGGCAGGATTGTACCTCCTGACCCTCTGTAGCCAGATGGGGCCACGTGACTGGCGGGGACTAGCCAGTTGTGAGCAGAAGTGGTAAGTCTCACTTTTGGGCAGAGCATTTTTCAGATGGCTGCCATGCCCCCTGGAGTGTTTTCCTCTCTGTCACAGAGACAGATGATGATGGTGACTGTTCCATCTGCCTGAATGAGGAGATACAGACTGAAATTTCAGTTCACTTGTGACAGACATGTATTGTGAGCAAGAAATCAATCCTTTGTTGTTTTAAGCTGCTGCAATGGTGCTATTTGTTATCACAGCATAACCCCACCTATCCTGACTGAATCAATGGGCTGATACATTTCCTTTGTTTTGCTTAAGCTGGTTTGAGGTGGGTTTCTCTCCCTTGCAGCAGAAAGTGTTCTAGCATTATTCTGATATTATCCCCACAGTAAGGACTCTCTCTCCATCCTAAGGAAGAACCCTGTATTAGTCCTTGTGTCACTATAAAGAAATACCAGGCAGGGCTGGGATCACGCCTGTAATCCAGCACTTCGGGAGGCCAAGGTGGACAGATCACTTGAGACCAGGAGTTCCAGACCAGCCTGGCCAACCTGGCAAAACCCATCTCTACTAGAAATACAAAAGTTAGTTGGGCATGGTGGCACATGCCTGTAATCCCAGCTACTCAGGAGGCTAAGACACGAGGATCACTTGAACCCAGGAGGCAGAGGTTGAAGTAAGCTGAGATGGCGCCACTGTGCGCCAGCCTGAGCGACAGAGTGAGATCCTGTCTCAAAAAATAAAAATTAAAAAAAGAGAAATACCAGGGACTAGGTGATTTACACAGAGGCTTAATTGGCTCACAGTTCTATAGGCTGTGTAGGAAGCTTCCAATCACAGCGGAAGGCGAAGGGGGAGCCGGCACGTCATGTGGCAAGAGCAGGAGGAAGAGAGTAAAGTGGGAGATACAGACGCTTTTAAACAACCAGATCAGCCAGGCCTTGTGGCTCACACCTGCAATCCCAGCACTTTGGGAGGCCGAGGCGGGCAGATCACCTGAGGTCAGGAGTTTGAGACCAGTCTGACCAATATGGTGAAACCCTGCCTTTACTAAAAAAAATATACAAAAATTAGCCAGGTGTGGTGATGTGTGCCTATAGTCCCAGCTACTTGGGAGGCTGAGACAAGAGAAGTGCTTGAACCTAGGAGGCAGAGGTTGCAGTGAGCCGAGATCATGCCACTGCACACCAGCCTGGACCACAGAACCATACTCCGTCAAAAAAGAAACAAACAAACACCCAGATCTCCTGTGAACTGACAGAGTGAGAACTCACTCATCACCAAGGGGATGGTGCTAAGTTGTTCATGAGGGATATGCCCCCATGATCCAATCACCCCCCTGCCCCTGCCAGGCCTCACCTCTAACATTGAGAATCACAGTTCAACATGAGATTTGGAGGACAAACATCCAAACCGTATCACTGACCCCATTCAATGGGACAAGATGATCAGGCTGTAGCATTTCTCATGAATGACCTGGGCAAGTCATTTGCTATCACTGAGCCTCAGTTTTCTCTTTTATAAAGCAGGGGTTAGAAATCAGCCTCTCAGCTTGCTCGGGGAACGAAAAGAGAGGATGGGATGAGCCCTTATTAGATGTGAGTTGTCTTTGTGTTTTTTTGTTTTTAGACAGTTTCATTCTCTTACCCAGGCTGGAGTGCAGTGGTACAATCTCAGCTCACTGAAACCTCCACCTCCCAGGTTCAAGCAATTCTCCTGCCTCTGCCTCCTGAGTAACTGTGATTACAGGCATGCGCCACCAACGCCTGCTAATTTTTCCATTTTTAGTAGATACAGGGTTTCACCACGTTGGTCAGGCTGGTCTCGAACTCCTGACCTGAAGTGATTCAATCGCCTCAGCCTGCCAAAGTGCTGGGATTACAGGCGTGAGCTACCATGCCCAGTGAGTGGTGGGTTGTCTTTCTATCATCTTGAACTAGGCTCCAGGTTAGAAGAGAAGAGGGCTGTGGCCCCAACCTTTCCCAGTCTCCTTCCCAGAGCGTTCATAAATGCTTCCTTCCAGATGCCTTGCTGCTTGCATTGCTCTCTGGGGTGATTCAAAGAACACATAAACCCAGCTCCCCAGCCATCTACAGTTCCTGCGAGATCTCAGCCTGGGATGCTGTCTGGGTGTCCCAGATGCTCTAACAAGGGAAGAAGCTGGAGGGAAGTCAAGGCCCAGAAAGAGGCAGTGATTTTCCTGGAGTCCATCATGCCCTGCCCCATTCCTGAGGGCATTTTGGCCCCCCAGATGGAGGCGAAAGCCCCTTCTTCCCTCCTATCTGGGGATGTGGTTTGCCTGGGCCCGGCTGCTGGCCCAATGGTATGGCACAGCCCTGCACAGCCCACCCAGCCCTGGGTGCACTGACAGAACCCAGGAAGGGGACTTCTGGTGGAAGATGGAGCAGTAAGCACATGCATCGCCCCTCCCGGGAGCCCATTCCACTCACAGTAAAGAAGCAGGCGCTTCCTTCAAATTCTCAACAGGGAAGAACAAGGAGAAAACTCATCTGCAGTCAGGAAACACCCACACATTCGTGCAAGATGACAGGATGGAGTCAAGTCTTTGTTCAGACGTCACCTTCTCCATGGGGCCTACCTGGGTTGGGCCCTTTATTCAAAGTGCAGCCCCCACTGCCTGGTTTTGGTTTTTTTCCATCACACTTATTATACCCTCTAATATGTCTGTGTCATTTACCCATCATATTTACTGTCTATCCCCACTAGAGCAGGGATTCAGTCTCCGCTGGGTCTCGGAGCCTAGAACAGTGCCTGGTATGGAACAGGTACTAAAAAATATAGAATGAATGAATGAATCAATCAATCAATGGTAGAGTAGGGACTGGCAAAGCAGTATGTGGAGAGGAGGGAACCATCTGCCCCAGACCTAGAAAGGGCACAGAATGAGGTGTAGAGATGAAACAGGCCTCCTGGGAAGTCTGTAATCAGAGTCAGAGCCCTTCCTCCATTGCTGAAACCATGGGACGACCATAGGTCTCCCCTGCCTTTAAGGGTGACAAACGTGAAGGTTTTTCTTTCGAAAATTGATGGCCCCAGGCCAGGTGCAGTGTGGCTCACGCCTGTAATCCCAGCACTTTGGGAGGCTGAGACAGGAGAATCAGAAGAATCACTTGAACCTGGGAGGTGGAGGTTACAGTGAACCAAGATCACACCATTGCACACCAGTCTGGGTGACAAGAGTGAAACTCTGTCTCAAGAAAAAAAAAAAAGAAGGAAATACATTTCATAAGGTTTTAGCTACTATAGTGATTTCTCTGATGGATCTGGACAAAGTAAATTGAAAATCTTCTGGAAAAGAGTCACCATTCTATTTTGAGGTGGTCAGAATACCCACATCAACAGGATTTTGGAAGAAGTTGATTCTCACCCTCATGGATGACTCTGAGGGTTCAAGTCTTTAGTGGAGAAAGTAACTGCAGATGCAGTGAAAATAATAAGAGAACTAGAACTACAGGCGGAGCCTGAAGAAGGGATGGAATTGCTGCAATCTCAGAATCAAACTTGAACAGATGAATTGCTTCTTATAGATGAGCAAAGTTGGTTTCTTGAGTTTCTTGACATAGAAAGTGCTCCTGGTAAAGATGCTGAGGACACTGTTGAAATGGCAACAAAGGATTTAGAATATTATATACACTAGGTAGGGCGTGCGTTATGCCTGTTGTCTCAGAACTTTGGGAGGCCATAGCGGGAGGATCCCTTGAGGCCTGAGACCAGCCTGGACAACTGAGTGAGGCCCTGTCTCTACAAAAAATTTAAAAATTAGCTGGTTATGGTGCCACATACCAAGCTACTACCTAGGAGACTGAGGCAGGAAGATGACCTGAGCCCAGGAACTTGAGTGACAATGAGCTATCATCATGCCACTGCGCTCCAGCCTGAGCAACAGAGCAAGAGCCTGTTTCTAAACAACAGGCTTGGTGTGGTGGCTCATGCCTGTAATCCCAGCATTTTGGGAGGTGGAGGAGGGAAGATCACTTAAGGCCAGGAGTTTGAGGCCAGCCTGGGCAACCTAGCAAGTTCCCATCTCAATCGTTTTAGATAAATAAAAAATAAAGTTGCAAAGATCATCAATAGAACTAAGTGTCAAAACTGGAAGTAAAGGAGGTAAGAGATCATGAATGTGAGTGGAATACTCCTCTTTCTTGGTAAAGGGTCAAAAGATAAGACCTAAAAGATTCCTCAGAGTGCACGCTGTAGAGTTACAGAGCTGAGAACCAGGAGACTAGAGCCCGGGCAGTGACAGGGCCGTGCGTGGAGAGTGGGCAGGGCGGGGAGGTGGGAGTGCTCCGCTCTTCCTTGGGAGCCTGCCTGCCTGCCTGCTGGCGCCTGCGGCACAGCTGACTAAAAGACAGGCAGTGTTGGTGAGCTCCCTGTGTGGGCGCAGCACAGGCACACCTGAGTTGTGTTTTTCTGTGTGTTCTGTGGCTGCACGCCTGGCCTGGGGAGCCTGGTGGTTTAGGTCCCAGCCCAGGTTTCTGGGTCCTCCTCCAGCGCCAGCAGGAGCACTCACCAGCGGGCCTGAGCTGGGTGGGCACAGGGGTGCAGCAGAGCTGGAACTTCATCTGGCAGGAGTTGACCACAATGCTGTCGTTGGGGTTGAGGTTGCAGGTGCTGACGATGCCAGGGGAGTAGTAGCCTTTCATCAGCAGGTAGTTGGTGTGGGAGGCCTGGGCAGGTTTCACCTCCATGCTCCGGCGCTTGCCCCCGACGCCTTCGTCCAATTCTTCATCTTCATCCTCGTCATCTTCCAGGCTGCCGTCCTTCCCCAAGCTAGAAGAAAATTGCCCTGGAAACCTGAGCACAGGCCAGCTGTCTGCTACTGTAGCCTGTCCCCTCCCTCGAGAGACCTCTGTGGCTGGGCCTCAGCAGTGGCCCCAGCAGCTGTGGCCACCCCAGCATCTGGCTATGCTTCATTACCAAGGCTGGGTTGTATGGCTGCCCCAGATGCATCCCCTTCCCCACCTTCCAGCGCACCCTGCTCACCCCTTGTCGCATATCCACGTCTCTGTGAGGACTGCTCCTCTTGCCTGTCTCTCAGTCCAGAAAACACCCACTTCCCCAGGAAGCTCCAGTTCTGCTGCCAGGCCCTCAGGACCAACTCCTCCCTTCTCTTCCCTGCCCCTCCCCCACCCCACTGTGCTGCATCCTTCTCTTTGGTGGATTCCCATAGCACCCGGGAGGCACCAGCAGAGGATGCCTTGGACTGGACTATAATCTCCAGTCACTCATCTGCAAAGCCTGTCCTGCAAGCTCCCAGAAGGCACTGCTGACCCCTGCTCATCTGTGGCCAATGCCTAGCACGTGTCCAGACCCAATATTGTGGACGCCGGGCTCTTACCTTTTGATGACCTCATTCTCCACCACTGAGCTGTCTACTACGATGATCTGCTCTGGGATCCTGATGTCCATGGAAATAAGGCCCAGAGAGAAGAGGGTCAGGATTGCCACACAATTTCCTCCAGGGCTGTCCATTGAAAAGGTCACCATGTCATTTGTGGGCTTGCTATTATGCTGGTCTCTGAAAGAGAAATGATCAGGCTGGTCCAGCTTGCCGGCAGCCCGCATTCTGTCCAAAAACTGGAATGACTCCATGCAGATGGTGCTTGGAAACCACCATGTAAAAATCCTACACAGACAAAAAGGAAGGGCCTGAGGGGTGGCCATGGGAAGCCTTCATTTGGACAGGCTATGAGCACACCAAATCATTATGGTGAGAACTAAGTGAAACGCCCCACTTCTTCCCTAAAGCTGTCTTTCCCATCCCAAATGAAGGCGCTGCGTTCCCAGCTAGTAGTGTGCGTGTCTCTCTTCCCCACCTGCCTGAGCATCTTCCAGGTAGAGTCCTGTCTCAGCTAACTCAATGTGGCCTCACCCGGCGCTCCAGGAGGGCGCTGGCAGGCTCACCTCACCAACGCTCACCCACACAGCTGCTGCACTAGGGATGGTGAGCATGCTTTCTGTAACAACAGTCTCCGCACAAAGCCAGCCCTGGTCTCACATAGGAAGGAGGGGACATGTGTGCCTAAGCTCACTGTTTCCATGCAGTGCCTGGTGAGTCACTTCCCTGGCTCTGTCCAGAGAGCAGCATTCCATGACCCTGCTACCAGGGTTAGAGGGAGGGACCCAAGGGGCCTTCCTTGTTTGCTGACCACTACCCTCAGTTCTGATGGAGACATGCAGTCAGAGCAGTGGCTCCGTGACAAATGGCCTTGTTGGACTTGGACATGTATCTTCTGCTGCCAAATCTACTTCCTGAAGGCCCGAGGGTCATTTAGGGTGAGGGTTTAGGGAGGAGAAAGTGTCTACCATCACAGGGAAGGGATGGGATGAAAGAACCGAAAGAAGAGTCTTGGTGTTATCTCTGTGCATCTGACCCGTGCTGACCGTGCTGACCGGAGGGTAGGCAAGGAAAATGGCATGAAGGGGAACCATCAAGGTGGCAGCTTGGGAACATTCTGAGGGGTTTCCTCTGCATGTGGTCAGGAGGCTGATGATGCCACAGCTGCTGCCACATGAAGCCACAGTGCAAGAGCACTTCCGGAGGAGGCCTGTCTGAATGCACCTCTGCACCCCAACTCTGCACCAGCTGCTGGTGCTGCAAATGGGCCTGGGAGGCTTCCCGGGTCTCAGGGCTATGTGGAAGAGGGACTGAGGCTAAGCCCAACCAAGAGGGTGGACTTCCAGCCAGGCTACTTACTAAATGCAAAACTGATTTCACACCACTTGATGACAGAAACAAAAATAAACTGCCTGCAAAAATGGCAATGCCACCAACACAAAGATACTGCCAGCGCCCACCTTATCCCCACACCAGAAAGGAAGAGGGGGGCTGGAGGAAACCCCAGCCTGCATCTTGTGCACGAGGCTTTGAGGGGTCCCGGCTCCTACACACTCTCATGGTCCTGGATGTTTCCTTTGTTCCTCTTTACAGACAGGGCATGGCTCAACCTCAGAGTACTCAGGGCTTCTGACAGGCACTCACCTGTAGTAGGTCTGGGATAGCTGGTAGGATATTGGCACAAAGGGCAGGGCCCGGTTCTTGGGAACCAGCATGTGGTTGACCCAGCGCCGGTTGACCAAGCTCCTCTTCTGGCACTCCATGAAGGCCTTCACGAGAACGTGGTCCTTGTATTTCCGATAGAGGCAGAAAGTGCAACACAGTATGGCGAGGGTGAGTAGGGTTCTCCAGCCAGTCAGGGTATGTGGATGCAGAGGCTGTGACTGATGCTTTACAGAGGAAGTGACAGACTGGGGGAGGCCCAGGCTGGCATGTGTATGTGTTAGTGTGTATGTGTATGGGGGGGGCTGAGGAAGTCCGCAATCCCAGGACTCAGACCATCACGTCACACTTCCACAGACCACAAAGGACAGGGAACTGACGAGACCGGGTTTATTCACTCCAAAGCCGATTGCTTTTGGATACAAAGACAGAGGAATCAGCACAGAATTATCTGGTCGACCACGCTGTCCCTTGGCCTCCCACCCAGCCATCAGTACGTCGGGTTGGCTCTACCTTCCAGTGCATTGGATTCATGCCACCTGCCCTGGCACATCTAGCCCATGCCACCGCTGTTTCTCACCATCGTTCCCAGCTGACTGGTCTCCCTCCTTCCACATGTCACCTCCGGCTAACCCCTGACCATTCTCCACAGCAGCCAAAATCATCCTTCGATGCCTAAATTGGACAA
>PVKP010038323.1:0-20984 GCA_004027715.1 Plecturocebus donacophilus
CTGCCACCCAGGCTGGAGTGCAGTGGCGTGATCTCGGCTCACTGCAACCTCCGCCTCCTGGGTTCAAGCAATTCTCCTGCCTCAGCCTCCTGAGTAGCTGGGAAACAGGGGTGTGCCACCACGCCTGGCTAATTTTTTGTATTTTTAGTAGAGATGGGGTTTCACCATGTTGGCCAGGATGGTCTCGATCTCCTGACCTTGTGTTCTGCCCGCCTCGGCCTCCCAGAGTGCTAGGATTACAGGCGTGAGCCACTGCGCCTGTCCCATCCCCTATTTTTTTTTAATTTTTTTGAGATGGGGTCTTGCTATGTTGCCCAGGCTGGAGTGCAGTGGCTATTCACAGGCACGATCCCACTACTGATCAGCATGCGAGTTTTGACCTGCTCCTTTTCTGACCTGGGCTGGTTCACCCCTCCTTAGGCAACCTGGTGGTCCCCCGCTCCCGGGAGGTCACCATATTGATGCCGAACTTAGTGTGGACACCTGATCGGCATAGCAAACTACAGCCCAGAACTCCTGGGCTCAGGTGATCCTCCCACCTCAGCCTCCGGAGTAGCTGGGATTACAGGCATGCGCCACCACGGCCAGCCCTGCTATGTTTTAAATCACTCCAATATAAGTGAATAAATACATGTGTAAACATTGAACTAATTAGGATTTTTGTTTGTTTGTTTTTGAGATGGCGTCTTAATCTACTGCCCAGGCTGGAGTGCTGATCTCGGCTCACTGCAACCTCTGCTTTTCAGATTCAAGTGATTCTCCTTCGTCAGCCTCCTGAGTAGCTGGGATTACAGGCATGCACCACCACACCCAGCTAATTTTTTTGTCTTTTCAATAAAGACAGGGTTTTGCCATGTTGGCCAGGCTGGTCTTGAACTCCTGACCTCAGGTGATCTGCCTACCTCAGCCTCTCAAAGTGCTGGGATAATGGGCGTGAGCCTAATTAGGATTTTTTTGTGTGTATGATGTGAGATAAACATCTAACTTTGTTTCTTTCAAAATAGGTAGCTAATTACACCAACATTTTCACTGACTAGTACATCGTTTTACTAGTCGGTTAAAATTTTGCTATAATACTTTATAATAGACCAATGGGCTTCATGGGTGTTAGTTGAGAGAATCAGCGGCCGTCTTTATGCAGATAAAGTCCCTGCACTGTAAAGTGTACCCACGTGAGAAACAACGTTCGCGGCTGCACATGTGGGTCTTCTGCTCGGAGCGCTCTCCCACCTCCTCACTGGGAGCGGCTCTGCAGTGACTGCCCTCGGGTGACGTTCCCACGGGTCACAAGAGTCCTCACGTGCGGTGTCCATTCCAAGAGATCCATCCTCACACCCCTTCCCCAGACCTCCTTGATGCCAACAACACCAATGGCATCTGGTGATGCCATTTGAAGTGGGCGCAGTCTCGTGGGACTGAGCCCTTAGCTTGTGGACTCGGATGCTAACCCCAGGTAGGTAGCGTCAGAATTGGATGGAATGGTCGGACCCCTAGGTCATCTTGGAGAATTTGTTGGTGTGAGGAAAAAAAAAAACCCTTCATATTTGGTAATGGGAGGACAAAACAACCTCTCAGACTGACCGACCATCCGGCCAGCTCATCAGCTTCTGCCCATGAATCAGTGTAGATCCTTGCTGCTGGCCATCTCTCCTTCTGGCAAGGTGGGCAACCAGATGTTCTCCTCTACATTCTGCCCAGCGGGGGGATTTTCCTTCCCCACCGTCCTCCAGTGCCTCTCAAAGTACAGCCGTGATCATCCATATACCAGGCTCAGGGATTTCCCGTTTCAGTCATCTGGCAGGTAAGATGCTGCCATATTCTTTTTCTTTTTCAAGGCAGGGTCTTGCTCTGTCGCTCAGGCTGGAGTGCAGTGGTACGATCACATCTCACTACCATCTCAACCTCTTGAACTCGAGTAATCCACCCACCTCAGCCTCCTGAGTAGCTGGGATTACAGGCACGTGCCACTGAGCCTGGCTATTTCTTGTATTTTTTGTAGAGATGGGGTTTCGCCATGTTGCCCAGGCTGGTCTTGAACTCCTGAGCTCAAGTGATCCACCTACCTTGCCTTCCCAAAGTGCTAGGATTACAGACATAAGCCACTGTGCCTGGCCTCTGTCACGTGTTTTAAAACACCTTCAGCCCAGTGTATCACCCCTGGATAAAAAACACTAATAGGGGTCTTCCTTGGCAGAATCACACAGTCCATTTTGTCAACATGATCCTGAGTGTATAGTAGGTGTTCACATAATTAATTGATGTCGATATCAGTACAAAGCTCCCTTTGGAGAGAGTGGGACAAATCCTCCATCCTACAGACTTGATTGATGTCATCAGTTTCCTGGATCCCTTTAACTTGGCTTTATTAAGACACTTACATCTGAGCAGGGAGTTTCATATCAGTTTCAAGCTGGTCCTGGCACGGCAGGAGGTGGAAGTGAGTCTTCCCACAGGTGGGTGGACGTCGGGCAATTTGCTGGCATGGCAGCCTCTGCAGGCCTAACGGGGTCCTCTGACCTAGGAATGGGCAGAAGCTGGTGCTGAGCTCCTGCTACCTGCTGTTGCCCACCAAGGCACCAGTGCTGCCCTTGCGTCTTCCTTAATGTCTCTATATAGCTCGTGCTTCCTGTCTGCAACTGCTCTGCAGAAATAGCATCTGTTAGGGGTGAACTGTGTCCCCCAGAAAGACACATTGAAGTCCTGATCCCCAGTACCTTAGAATGTGACCTTATTTGGAGTTAAGGTCATTGCATTAGTCAATTTAAGATGAGATCGTTAGGGTGGGACTGAATGCAATCTTACTGTGTCTTTACACAGGGACATTTGGACCCAGAGACAGATATAAAGGGAAAATGTCATGTGAAGATGAAGGCAGAGATTGGGGTAATGCATAAGAAATGTCAAAGATTGCCAGCAAACCCCCGGAAGCCAGGAGAAAGGCATGGGATAGCTTCTCCCTCGCATCCCTCAGAAGGAACCAACCTTGGCCTCCAGAACTGTGAGATGATAAATGTCTGTTATTTTAATTACTCCATCTGTGGCAGTTGGTATGGCAACCCCAGGAAACAAATGCAGCATCCATCACTCCTCCAACACCCAGGAAGTCCTTCCCTCAGGCCTGCCTCTCACCCTGAAGTCTCCTCCTGAGCCTCTTCAGCCCATGTGTGAATTTTTCTGTTCAGTGAACAACAAGTCAAGTTCACATCAAGGTGGTGGCTGAGTGTGGGCTCGAAGCTGCAGGCGTCTTGCCTGTGCCCCCCAAACTGGTGCACGTTCCTGCTGGCCAGGTCTGGACCTCACTTTGACCCTTTTGCAATCCCTGGTTGGTGCAGGTATGGATAAGGGCCAGCTAAAGACTGACGGTCAAGAGCAAAGAGGCTGGGTCCAGGGGACTGAGTCTTCTTTCGTTTGTCTCATTTTAAATATTGGATTTCAGAACCATGTTGCTCCAGCTTCAGGCATGTGTGACTGAAGGTACAGGATCTCATTTAGCTTAAGGAGAATAAAATGGATTTTCTTATTCACATTTAAAAAATTCCTCTAGCTCACAAATTCATGTAGGCAATAGGAAAATGATATTCATTTTTGAGAAAATATAGAGGCTTTGTTAATAAGCTACTTAAAGCACAGCTGAGCTGAAGGATAAATCCTGTTTTCCCTGAACTAGTAGGACTACAAAGAAATGAAGAGAAATTGAAGTCTTTGATCTTGAAATGCCCTGTAGCATCACTCTCAAACTTAATTCAATAGGTTTGTTGGGAGAGGTGGGAGTAGAAGGTGTTGCTTCCCACCACCCCCAAATAAGTTATTGTTATTTATATTTTTATGATTTTATTAAAATATATGCTTACTGTAAAAATATCAAAGCATTATGGAAAAGTATTAAGAAGAAAGTAAAAATCATGTGAAATCCGACCACCTTGGCATTACCACCATTGATGTTTTGGAGCACATCCTCTCATGTCTTTCTCTATGCCTCTCTTTACCCCCAATACATTATTTTGCATACACTGGATCTTGGTAAATACTTTTTAAAATTGTTAATCGCTATTTCATTTTTCTTTTATTTTTTTTTTTTGCTACATCCACGTCCTGCTATCCTGGGTACACAGTGGTAACATCTTTTCTCCCGGCTCACTTAATCATGCACAAAGTCCCTCTACATATACTGTAGAATTTTCAACGAAATCAATGCTTGTCTTTTTGACAATAGAATCAAATCATAACACTCCTCTGTATCTTGATTTCCTCACTTCACATGTTACAGGAAGCCCCCAGGCCATCTTGTCTAACTCACTTGCTCTTTCAGGGTTGCATAGAAGTTCACGGTGTAAGCATAATGTCCTTTGCTCACCCTGAGTGGTCCAGGCACACTCAGTGTCACACTCACATCCACATAACCCTATGTACTGCTGCTTTTGTGTCCAAGGGTCAGATTCCCAAGGATGCTATTGCCCAAAGGGATATGCATATGAAAGCTTTAATACATCAGATGAATTGATTTTTAAAAATATGATTGTCAATTCATGTCCCCACCAGAAGTTTGTGAGAGGATTCTTTGCCCCACATACTCTCCAATTCTATATGCAGTATGTCTTTTTTATTTATGCCCAAATGATCTCTATGGTGTTACAGATAAAAGCTATTTATTTAACCATGAGGCTTTTATTTTCTGGACCCCGAGGTGCCATTTGTCTTTTCATTTCTTTTAAAATAGTGGCCATACACATATATATTTTAAAAAACAAGTAATGCTTGTTCAATGCAGATACATTGAAGAACACAGAAAAACTCAAGAAAAGTCTAACCCAGATGCATAATCACCTGTCCGCTGTTAGCTTTTGATGTGTTTTCTGCTAGTTTTTTCTTTATGTATATTTTCAGACAGATACAGATAGGGTTGCAAAAATATGGTTTTTTATGTATGATTCTCTTGTCAACTGCTTTTTCTCTCTTACCAGTACATTATGAACATTCTTCCATGCTGATAAATGTTTTTCTATGGCATAATTTTTAATCGATGAAAATTATTCTATCATATGATTTTTCCTTAACTTTTTTTTTCCTGGCTACCATATACAACACTGGGATGAACATCTCTTTCCATTATGTCAGTTCACTTGTCTGCTGGTCTTCTAGAGGTAGAGTTGTTGGGTCCGGGGTGGTGCACATTTTCAGGGTTTTCATACCAACCAGTCTCCGAAAGATTGTCTCAGTGGATGCCTCCCCTACTTTGAGTCAACAGTGGTATTAGAGGCTCATTTCAAACCAGAAGCAGATGCACTGGCAGTGCCTGCTCCCAGCTCTTCAGCCCCGCCTATGACATGGTGCCATGGGCAGCGCACCCTTCACATCACCTAGGTTTCGGTGCTCTGTGTCTTACAGGCTTTTGTGGTCATGACCCCAGCAGACCTTCAACATGGATCCTGCAATGTCGAGAGGGCCGGAGCCCATCCCTACGGCAGATGGGAAACCTGAAGCCACAGAAGGTCAAATGACTTGAGTCAGTGAGTGTAGGGGTCAGCTCAGGAGGCCGTAACAAAAGATCACAGACTGTGGGCTTAAACAACAGAAACTTATTTCCTTATCGTCTGGAGGCTAGAAGTCCAAGATCAAGGCGTTGTCAGGTGTGGTTTCTTCTGAGATTTTCTTCTTGGTTCCCAGGTGCTGCCTTCTCGCTGTGTCCTAGTGAGGTGGGAGACCAGCAGGACTTGTTTTCTGCTCACGACCCTGCTGACCAAAACAGGATCTGCTCCAGACAGGATACAGTGAAAAACCAAAATCAACTTGCGCAGACCAATAGAAGGTGGCCAAAGCAATCGCTGGCTGTCCTCATGGCTCATTAGCATAAGACACTCCCACAAGCACCATGACAATTTACAAATGCTCAGGTTATTCTACAATGACCCTTGTCATTACTGCCCCTTTCCACGGCAATAGTCTGGAAGTTACGGCCCCTTCCCTACCCAGCCTTCAATTTGCATTGACCCACGCCTAAATTTGATTGTAATTGAAAGAGGGTTTATTTGAACCTAAATACAGTTGCCAAGAGCCAATACATTGCTGACTCTGGTGCCCAGAGTGAGTCAGCCCTGCTGTGCAAGGGGCGGAGCATCAACTCCCCTTGAATTCTTTCCTGGGGGAAGCCAAGAACTGTCCCAGGCTAAGCCCCAGTTCTGAGGTTTGCCTGTCCTGCACCACTCACGTGGCCATTTTTCTGTGCGAACACCTCCCTGGTGTCTCTGTGGGTCCACATTTCCTCTTCCTTTGTAACAAGCTCAGTCAGATTGGATTAGGATCCATCCTAATGGCCTCGTTTAACTCGATTGCCTGATTCAAGGTCCTATCTCCAAATGCAGTAATATTCTGCGGGACTAGGCTTGGGGCTTCAACATATGAATTTTGAGGGTGGAAACAATTCTGCTCCTCACAGTAAGTTAACAGCAGAGCTGGGGAGATCCTGGCCAGGCTCACGACAGCACTTTGGGCAGGCAGATCACTAGAGGTCAGGAGTTCGAGACCAGTTTGGCCAACATGGCGAAACGCCATCTCTACTAAAAATACAAAAATTAGTCAGGCATGGTGGCAAGAACCTGTAATCCCAGCTACTCGGGAGGCTGAGGCAGAAGAATTGCTTGAATCCAGGGAGTGGAGGTTGCAGTGAGCCAAGATTGTGCCACTGCGCCCCAGCCTGGGCAACAGAGTGAGATTCTGTCTCAAAAAAATAAAAAAATAAAATAAATATCTGGGGAGATCCAGATTTCTGGTCTACTCTCCTGAATGCAGAGGCTCTGGTGGGGGTGCGGGATGGAAGGCAAAGGAAGCTACGACGTCACCAGGGGACTCCCCTCACAGTCTCACTTTTTTGGGAAACTGGAGGAATTATTCTCGGATCGTATTACTGAGGGAATGTGTTCTCTTTCCGGGCCCACGAGGGGGGGGGGAGTTTTAAGGTCAAGAACTTCCCAGCCCAATGTCCCCCTCCCACCTATCTCCATCCCGGAGATTAACGGTTTATGTTTAAATTTCTTGGGCGCGGGAAGAAACTAAGTCGGTCACCCCAGCAGAAGTTTAGAGGAACTCCTTTCATTGGCCAGGGGAACTTGGGGCGGTAGGAATTTCTCCCAGGATAAATTCCCCTGCTCCTTCACCCACACTGGATTTCCAGCTCTCTGGAATCCCCTCCAGCATAGTGGGAGCTCTCTTTCCCTTCCTGGACTTCCCCTTTGGGGTCCCCTTCCACACTCTCCCATGGAAGCCCGTCTTCCCCTCCTAAACTCCCTCTCTCTCTCTATTCCCTTCCACTCAGCGTGGAAGCTGCTTTTCTCTCCTGAATTCCATCTTTCTGGATTCTCTCACTCAATGTGAGAGTTAGCTGTTTCTTTCTCTCTCCTTCTCCTGTTTCTCTCTCTCTAAATAAACCACTTTCTACAAACACTTTTGAGCCCGGCACTTGCTGCGTGCTGCGCCGTGGTCCCCTCTCTCATTCTTGAGAGGACAGGAGGCCAAGAACTGGAGAAATCTCCTCTTAGGGGAGCTGAGGGCACCCTGAACCCCAATATTACATTACCAGCCTCTGATGTGGGGAATCTTGTGGTTCAGCGATTCAGCTGTTTTCCAAAGTGATTCCAACACATGGACTCTAGAAGTTCTTTTTCTGCAAAGCTTCTTTCATTAGCTTCAGGAGGAAGCAATGCAGAGTGGAAAGCACTGAGTTGAGGGGGAGACCCCAGAGTTTGAGACCAGCCTCAAACCAGTCAACATGGTGAAACTCCATCTACAAAAAATACAAAAATGAGCCAGGCATGATGGTGCATGTCTGCAATTCCCCACTACTTGGGAGGCTGAGACAGCAGGATCCCTTGAGTCCGGGAGGTCAAGCCACTGCGCTCCAGCCTGAGTGACACAGTGACACCCTGTCTCAAATCAAAAACACCAGAATAGAGTCTCGTTCAGAAATGCAAGGTTTCCAGTCCAATGTATCAGTCTGCACATTCTTCTCCATTCCAAGCCAAGGCGCCTCAGACAGGCATCAGGGGCGGGGAGGATCTAGGTGGCATCTTCCCCGTCTGACGCCTCCCTCCTCATCCCCTCTGAAGGGGCGGGCCAGGCTCCAGGAGGTGACCAGGGCAGGAAAGGTCTGCGTGGCTGACCTCACGGCTCTGTGTTTGGCATCAGCTGTCACCTCCTCTCTGGGGACTGGCCAGTTGGGAGGACTCAGGCCAGGGGTTCCTTGACGGCAGCCCTGGGCTCTGGGCAGAGGCTTTGTTCCTGAGCAGCCTGCCGCCCGCCCCTGTCTGCTGAGGCTGTTGCCCTTCTAGGTGGCCCATTGGCCTGCACTGGCTGGCACTGCAGCCCTCATCCGCCTCTGCCTGGTCAAAGTGTGGCCTGCGAGCGGGACCGTGCTTTAAAATGGGCGAGCCAGCCCTGGGCTCT
This sequence comes from Plecturocebus donacophilus, assembly GCA_004027715.1. Classification (NCBI taxonomy): domain Eukaryota; kingdom Metazoa; phylum Chordata; class Mammalia; order Primates; family Pitheciidae; genus Plecturocebus; species Plecturocebus donacophilus. The sequence goes on from PVKP010038323.1 coordinate 8,437, forward strand.
TGACCCCTCGCTGTGCCTGTAACTCTGGGGTCTTTGGGATGTCCAGGCTTCTCAAGCTGGAGGTGAGAGGCAGACACCCCCTGACGCTCCCCCCACTTAGGGGAGGTGGGACTTCCAGCTCTCTCTAAATAAATCCTTTTTCAAATCCCCACGCTGCCCTCCTTTTAGATTCTAGGCCTTCAAGAGCTGCGACACCTCCCCTTGGCCACCTGCCCTGACAGCCGGTAGGGACCCGTCTCGCTCCGTGCTCTGCTGTCTGAGATGTGCCACCCGATGCCTCTGTCAGCCCAGAGTGGGAGACCCTGCTGCCCATGTCACGCTAGCACGGGCTCGGCATGGAGCAAGCCCTTGATGAACGATGCTGTGGTTATTCAGACACATTCGCTGCCCTCGTGAGGGTGAGGCTTCGGGGTGTGGCTCAGAGGTGGAGGGGCGACCTCAGAGGGCCCCTTGATGGAGGTGTGAGGAGAGGGTGTCAGGCCGAGGTGACGGGGAGGCGGCACGCAGGGCTCCCAGGAGTCTTCAGGAACTGAACCAACCCTGAGCTTCTGTGGGGTCTGAGTCGGGTGGCTGGCTGTGACATTCAGTGCCGCGTGGATCCAGCAGCCCATGGGAGGGAGCTACAAAGCTCACAGTGTTGTGGGAGGTGCTAAGGGCAGGCCACGGACCCCAGGCTTCACCCCGCAGGGGATCAGGGGCCTGGCAGGTGTGAGAGCTGAGGACGCTCGCGGTGAGTTGAGGGCTCGGTGGGGGAGCAGCCACGCTTCGGCTCCTCCTCTCCATGGCTTGGGGGCCATGAACCCTTTCTCCTCCACACCTTCTTCCCTTAGACCTCGGCTTTGTCCCCGTTTTTTCCTCGGCTCTCCAGAGTGACATTCCCTGGTGTCCTAGGTCAGATTCCCTAGAGGTGGAGCCTGGGATGGGGATTTTTTTTTTTTCTTGAGACAGAGTCTTACTCTGTCACCCAGGCTGGAGTGCAGTGGCACCATCTTGGCTCACCGCAACCTCCACCTCCTGGGTTCAAGTAATCCACCCACCTCAGCCTCCCAAGTAGCTGAGATGACAGGCATGCACCACCAAGCCCGGCTACTTTTTGTATTTTTAGTAGAGACCAGGTTTCTCCATGTTGGCCAGGCTGGTCTCGAACTCCTGAGCTCAAGTGATCCTCCGCCTCGGCCTCCCAAAGTGTTGGGATTACAGGCACGAGCCACCACACCTGGCCAAGGTGGTGATTCTGGAGCCAGATTTATTGAGAGGGGCTCTCAGGGGACGGGAAGTGGAGGAGGTGGGAGGAAGACAGGAGGAGGCACAGCAGACGTGGTGTTTCCACTCCAGCCTGCTGGCCTCAGCCCCATCCCACCGGGGAGCTCTTGCCACAGACAGGCAAGGAATTGGAGATCTTGTACCCCGCATGGCATGACATCGGCTTTAGGCTACCTTCTCGGCGATGCTGTGATGGCCAGGCACTTCCAGGGAGGAATCTCCTGGCTGACTGCAGCTCCCTCCAGCTCTGAGTATCTGGGCAAGGCACCAGCAGCTTCTCCTGCCCTGCACCTCTTCCCCATGGCTCTTCTTGTCCTCCCAGAGAGGGGCACAGGGCTCCCTCCTCAACGCTCTCCACTCACCTCACCCGCTCTGCAATCCAACGTTGTGCATGGCTTCTTCACCAAACCACCTTCTCTCTTAGCAAATATAGCCAATTTATTAACGGTGACTTCCAGGTAACATTCCTGATGATGTGGGTCTTAGTCCGTTACACTGCTGTAAAAAACACCTGAGACCTGGTCATTTATTTAAAAATACCAGGAATTTATTTCTCCCAGTTCTGGAAGCTGGGAAGTCCAAGAACAAGGCACCGGCAGAGTCAATACCTGGTGAGGGCTGTTCTCTGCTTCCAAGATGGCACTTTGTTACTGCATTCTGCAGGGAGGACAAAGGCTGTGTCCTCACATGGGAGAAGGGACAGAGGGGCAAGAGGGAGAGGAACGAACGCCTTCTAACGAGCCTTTCAGAAGGGCTGTGATTCCACTCATGAGGGTGGTGTCCTCCAAACTCAATCACCTCCTGGAGGCCACACCTTTTAATACTGTTGCATTGGGGACTAAGATTCAACATGAATTTTGGAGGGACAAACATTCAAGGCATAGCAATGACACACACACACACGTATGTACACACATATATATATACACACATATATACATACACATATACACACACACACACACATATATGTATGTATACACATATATATTATTTTAGACGGAGTCGCACTCTGTCACCCAGGCTGGAGCACAGTGGCATGATCTCGGCTCACTGCAACCTCCGCCTCCCAGGTTCAAGAGATTCTCCTGCCTCGGCCTCTAGAGTAGCTGGGATTACGGGCGCACACCACCACACCCAGCTAATTTTTGCATTTTTAGCAGAGACGGGGTTCACCGTGTTGGCCAGGATGATCTTGACTTCCTGACCCCGTGATCCGCCCACCTCAGCCTCCCAAAGTGCTGGGATTACAGGCGTGAGCCACCGCGCCCGGCCTTATATTCTTTTTTATTATCTCGTATTTATAGAAACCAACCGTAACTCACATTTTGTGTTTTCCACTACCATTTTTAAGGCCTGTCTACATCTTTTATCTTGATCTTGTTTCACAACCCAATCAAGTGTTTTTCTAAATTCTCACTTCAGAGTTAATGACTGTGAGCATGAGCTAGGCACTGTGTCTGGGCTTGCTTTAGAAGAACAGGATGTATATAAAATGCTGTAAAATAAACTTTATTGAGCTATAAGTTGCATACAATAGAATGTGCCTGTTTTAAGTGTGCAGGACACTGGGCTTTGACCACACGTATACCTGTGTAACCGCTACCTTCACCACCAACCCCCTGGTCCCAGCTAATCACCAGTGCTTTCTGTCGCCGTACATTAGTTTTTAGCCCTCTGGAATTTCACATAAATGTAAATCATACTTTGTGCAGCCATTTGCGTTTAGTTTCTTTTGCTCAGGGTAACATCTGTGAGATTTATCCACGTTTTGGTTATTAAGAATAAAGCGACTATGCACATTTAAGAACACATTTTTGTGTAGATATAGGTTTTCATTTCTCTTGAGTAAATACCTAGGAGTGGGATTCTGGTTTGCATGGGTAAGCATATGTTTAAATTTATAAGACAATGCCAAATTATTTCCAAAGTCGATGTACAATTCTGCATTTGCTCCAGGAATGTATAAGAGTTCCAATTGCTTCCTGTCCTTGCTAACGCTTGAAATTATCAGCCTTCTAATCAACCATTCTAGAAGTGTCAGTGATTTTTTTTTTAAGACAAGTTCTCGCTCTGCTGCCCTGGCTGGAGTGTAGTGGCACGATCATGGTAGCCTTGATCTCCCAGGCTCAAGCAATCCTCCCAAGCTGCTGACATTACAGGCATGCACTAGCATACCCGATTAATTTTTAAATTTTCTGTAGAGACAGGGTCTTGCAATGTTGCCCAGGCTGGTCTCAAACTCCTGGGCTCAAGTGATCCTCCCACCTTGGCCTCCCAAAGTGCTGAGATTACATGTGTGAGCCACCATGCCCAGCCTGGGGTTTTAACTTAAATGTGTATGATAATCAATGGTGTTAAACTTCTATGTATGCACTTACTGGCCATTTGTATATTTTCTTCTGTGAAATATCTTTGAATTTTTTACACATTTCTAAAAATTGGGTTGTCTTTAAATTGAGTTGTAAGAGTTCTTTACATTCTGTATACCAGTCTTTTAGCAGATATATGCATTGTAAATAATTTTTCTTTTCTGGCCTGTGGCTTGCTGTTTAATTCCTTTTTTAACAGGGTCTTTTGAAAAGCAGAAATTCTGGCCAGGCGCAGTGGCTCACGCCTGTAATCCCCACACTTTGGGAGGCTGAGGTGGGTGGATTACGAAGTCAGGAGATCGAGACCATCCTGGCTAACATGGTGAAATCCCGTCTCTACTAAAAATACAAAAAAGTAGCCGGGTGTGATGGCAGGCACCGCTAGTCCCAGCTACTCTGAAGGCTGAGGCAAGAGAATCGCTTGAACCCGGGAGGCGGAGGTTGCAGTGAGCCAAGGCTGCGCCATTGCATTCCAGCCTGGGTCATAGAGGGAGACCCTGTTTCAAAAAAAAAAAGCAGAAATTTTAAATTTCCTTAAGATTCGATTTATTGAAACTTTATTGGCTCATGATTTTGGCTTCCTAAGAAATCTTTGCTTACCACAAGGTTGTGAAGGTTCTCTCCTGTCTCCCTCTAAAAGTTTTGTAGTTTTAGTTTTTATGTTTAGGTCTGTGATTTTTTTCAAGTTCATTTTTGTGTACCATATGAGGGAATGGTCATTTCCATATATAATTGTTCCAGTACTTTACTGAATAGACCATCCTTTCCTTATTGGATTATTTTGGCAGTTTGGTAAAACATCAACAGACCGTGTATGTGTGGGTCTGTTTCTGGATTCTCTATTCTTTTCCACAAATATATGTTAATTCTTATAGCAATATTACCTGCCTTGATGACTGTAGCATTATAGTAAGTCCTCTCATTGAAATGTTATATATGTAACAAAATAAAAATGTTATTTTTTTATGTTATTTTAGATTTTCCACATTTTTTCATCTTTTTCAAGGTTATTTTTGCTCTTCTAGGACTTTTTTGTTTCCAGATAAATTTTAGAATCACCTTATACATTTTAATAAGAAAAAACTACCAGGCTTTAATTGGGATTGCATTAAACCTTAGCTCAACTTGAGTAAAATCAACATCTTAATGATATTGAGTTTTCCAATCCTTGAATAGGGTATATCCCTCCTTTTATTTAGGTCTTCTTTAATTTCTCTCATGAGTGCTTTGAAGTTTTCAATGTACAAGTCTTGCACACATTTTATTAATTTTGTCCCCAAAGTACTTCACATGCTTGATGAAAAATTTTTTGTTTTCTAATTCATCATTGCTAGATGAGGTATACAATTGATTTTTGTATATTGACCCTGTATCCAGCAACTTTGCCAAATTAACTTCTTACCAAGGCAGACTGGACCCTGTGTTCATGCCTGGGAATAGAGGGACACACACAACATCCCAGGTAGTGTGACAGATGTAAGGTGGTTCCCAGATTTGTCCATAGAGTCATTTCATTCTCAGAGATGAACAAAGGTAAACCATCATGCAGAGCCAGAGAGAGGCTCTTAAGGTATAACATTTAAGAAACTCTTCTTAGCAAGGGCTAGACAGCCTTAAAAAACACAGAGCACCTCCTTAAATTTTGCCTCTTGTTCCCATGTCATCATTATAAAACCCAAATGGAATTCCACTTGCTAAAAACTCCCTTTTTCATATGCATACTTAATGTTCACTAGAAAAATCTAAATGGATTTACAGGAAGAAAACAGAACTATTTCTATTTATGTTGAGAAGTAATTCTTTTTCTTTTTTTTTTTTTAATCTTCTGTGTGCCCACAGACATCCAGGCACAAAATAAAGGGCATGCGTGTGGCAGCTCCAGATCCCACAGGCACAGGAATGTGACACTAAATTCTCCAGGAATGCAGCTACCACGCAAAACAAGGGAGATGGCTGTTTGTTTTTTTGGGACTTCTCCAAGAATCGTTCACCATGGCAGAGCCTCACAGTACTGAGAACGACACCACTGATGCTGGCTTCCAACCACTGGCCTCTGTAGATGTCCCTTGAAAACATGTGCCAGACAGGCCTAGAGAATTCTTTTAAGAGACTAGGAGCAAGTATTATCTAGGAAATGTTAAATATGCACACAAAAAAATCTTTGGCTTTGGCTGGGGGTGGTGGTGCACATCTGTAATTCCAGTGCTCTGGGAGGCCAAGGCAGGAGGATTGCTTTAGGCCTGGAGGTGGAGACCAGACCTGGCAACTTAGTGGGACCCCATCTCTACAAAAAACAAAACAATTACCAGGTGTGGTGGCTCGTGCCTATAATCCCAGTACCTTTGGAGGCCAAGGTAGGAGGATTACTTGTGTCCAGGAGTTCAAGACCAGCCTGGGCAACATAGTGAGACCCTGTCTCTACCAATAAATAAATAAATAAATAGCCTGGCATGGTGGTGTGTGCCTGTAGTTCCAGCTACTTGGGAGGCTGAGGCAGGAGAATCACTTAGCTTGGAAGGTTGATGCTGCAAGGAGCTATGATCATGCCACTGCACTCCAGCGTGGATAACAGAACGAGATCCTGTCTCAAAAACAGATAAACAAAAAGCAAAAAAGAAAGAAAAAAGGACAAAGAAAAAGAGAAAAGAAAAGGAAAGAAAAAAAGAACTTTCGTTTTATCTGGAATATCGGCACAAATCTTTCTCATTTCTAGGCACAAACAATTGTTCGGGCTTTGCACCACGTGAGTGTTCCACAGAACGTTTGCAAGGTGGCCGGAAGCAGGAGAGTGTGTTGCAGTGAGGGGCTGTCCTGCACAGTGGGGTGCCACCAAATGCCAGACACAATCATGGCCACCACCAAAGGGCTCCTACAAATGTCCGAATGCCACTGTAGAGAAATACTGTTTTTAAAGGGCCACTGGGCTGCAGGGTGGCAAGAGTCTCATCAAACTGCCCCTCCAACTCCGTAGTCCAACCCAAATACTCAGCTACCCCACTGTTACTGTTACAAGAAAGGGGGCCCACTCCAGACTCCAAGAGAGGGTTCTTGGACCTCACATGAGAAGAAATCGGAGCCAAGTCTCTAAACTGAAAGCAAGCTTGTTAGGAAAGTCAAGGAGTAAAAGAATGGCTACTCCATCAGCAGAACAGCGGCACGGGCTGTGCACTGATTACACTTACAGTTACTTCTTTATTATATGCTAAACAAGGGGTGGATTGTTTGACTTTTCCAGGACAGGGAGGGCAGTTCCTGGAACTGAGGGTTCTTCGCCCCTTTAGACAATAAAGGGTAACTTCTGGACGTTGCCATGGCATTTGTGGATTGTCATGGTGCTGGTGGAGTGTCTCTTAGCATGCTAATGTATTATAATTAGCATTTAACGAGCAGGAGGACAACCAGAGGTCACTGTCGCCATCTTGGTTTTGGTGGGATTTGGCTGGATTCTTTACCTTGAACTGTTTTATCAGCAGGGTCTTCGGGACCTGTATCTTGAGCCGACCTCCTGTCGTGTCTCATCCTGTGACTTAGAATACCAGACCTCATGGGAAAGCTGCCCAGCAGGTCTCAGCCTCATTTCACCCAGGCCCTGTTCAAGGTGGAGTCGCTCTGGTTGGAAAGCCTCTGACCAGTCTCTCCCCCTCTGCAACCTCGAAAACAGAATATCAAAAACCAAACCAAACCAAACCAAACACACTCCGATCTTTCCCTGGACCGCCCTTTCCAGCCACAGCCCATTTCTCAGCTCCCTTTCAGCGCCAGACTCCTCAGCAGAGCCGTCCACCCCTGCTGCCCGCATTCCATCCTCACACCCACTTTTCAGTCTAAGCGAAAGAATCTGAACGTCTAGAAGCATGCAGAGAATTCACAGCCCAGATTTGACAACTGCAAACATTTTGCTGTATTTGATTGGGACCTGTGTGCTTCGTCTTCCCTATGCTTTCCTCCCATCCAAGCCCTACCCCAGGCTGGCTCCCATATTCCACGCTCACTGCCTCGTTGAAGCATCCCAGTGGGGCGACGCCTCCATCTGTCTGGGAGTGTGGCTGGTGGCCGCCTACACCTGGTGGGGAAGCTCCATGACACAGGGTCTCGTCCACTCTCACCCTAAGCTCTCCTGCACCTCGTTAAGGCATCCAGTAAATACTTGTTGCACCAAAGAATGGCCGCCCACCAGCTGAACTCCCAGCCTGACCCCTGATTGGCAATAACAGGACCTTACATGTCCATTCAAGCCCATTATTTCTCTTTCGATCTTCTTTTTGTCTTTTAGTTCTGACAATTTTTGTGATAAGGCACTCCCTGGTGGAAACATGGAAAGTATAGAGAAGTAATGAGGGGAAGAGGAAAACTCACTCATAGTCCCACCATCCAGAAAGAGATCTTGGCTCATTGCAACCTCCACCTCCGGGGTTCAAGCAATTCTCATGCTTCAGCCTCCTGAGTTTCTGAGATTACAGGCACCCCTCATCAGGCCCAGCTAATTTTTTGTATTTTTAGTAGAGACGGGGTTTCGCCATGTTGGTCAGGCTGGTCTCGAACTCCCAACCTCAGGTGATCCGCCGGCCTCAGCCTCCCAAAGTGCTGGGATTACAGGCGTGAACCACTGCACCCGGCCTCAGCTCTTATATCATAAATAAATGTCTTTTTAAAAGTCTATTTGGTGCTACGGTTTTGCATTTTCATGTTTCTTCTTGGTGATTTTGTTGTTTAAAAGGCCCTCACTCCAGCATAGCGCTAAAGCTCTGACTGATGCTCCTAAGTGCAAGAAGGCGGTGACCTTCCTCATGGAGAAAACACAGGTGTTAGATACACTTTGTGCAGGCATGAGATAATCACCGATAGACACAAAATGAGGTATATTTAAACAGAAACACACATACAAGAAAATAGTTTATTCATAGACTAATAAAATGTGACCAGAGGCCAGGTGCAGTGGCTCACGCCTATAATCCCAGCACTTTGGGACACTGAGGCAGGTGGATCGTGAGGTCAGGAGTTCGAGACTAGCCTGGCCAACATGGCAAAACCCCGCCTCTACTAAAAATACAAAAATTAACCAGGCGTGGTGGCGGGCACCGGTAATCTCAGCTACTTGGGAGGCTGAGGCAGCAGACTCGCTTGAACCTGGAGGGTGGAGGTTGCAGTGAGCCAGGATCATGCCACTGCACTCCAGCCTGGGCTACAGAGCAAGACTCTCTCAAAAAAACAAAACAAAAGTGACCAGGCTCAGAGGACCCTGGCCCTGAGTTTCCCTAAGAGCAATGGTTCAGTATCCATTAATTCAGTCTTTGAGGGAATCTTACAAAACATAACTATTGTGAATGATGAGCCTCGACTGTAATCTGAGAGGCCTAAGAGGCTAGGAATGCATTTCGGGTTCCTTTGCCCGGTGGGTATACAGACCGAAGTCACTGCTTTATTGATGGGAAATAGGTTTAGAGAGATTAAATGAGGACGTTTGTGCACCTCCAAATTCATATGTCAAAGCCAGAATCCTTCTGATTCTACAGCCAGGCCATGCTTCTCAAACGCTTGCACGGAAGCATCCCCAACACAGAAGAGGGAAATGCGAGTCCCTGGGGTGAAAGAGGCAGAAAGTGACCTGCCTGGATGGAAAAGTTCAGGAAAGTCTCTGACCTTAAAAATTCCTGTACAGTATTCATTCTCTTCTCTAGATAACCTGATTTTATTTTACCATAAAATACTATATTAAAATCACTAGTTGAATGGTGTAACTCCACAGCTACACACACTCACTCAGATGCCTTCCACACTCCCAGAGGGAAGGGGCTGCTGAGTCTCACTCATCCCTGAGGTCCCTGGGCCCAACAGAATAGAGTCCAGGCACAGATACAGGATGAAGAGGGTCCCACACAGACACGGGATGAAGAGGACATGAAGAGGGTCGCTGCCGAAGCCAGGACGCTGCGGGAGGGGGCTTTTTAATGTGGTAAACTCATTTCCTTAGGAATGGTCCTCTGGACACTCCGGCTTGGGCCAGTTTTCACACCCCCTGCGGGACACGCACGGGCCTCTGTCCCGATTGACCACGTGGGGGCGCCCCACACGCGCTGTAGCCGCACCTCGGCTAGTTTCACTCAGACGTGGCTTTGATTCCCAGGATGGCCGCATCCTCATCTGGGTCTGCCATGGTTGCCATGGATACCGTGGCTCCCAGCCAGAGGCGGGGCTCAGGGCTGAGGGGCTTTGCTGGGGTTAGGCCATCAGTTCAAGAACAGGACCACGGAGTAGGGGGCTGTGTGCTGATGGGGAAGGACCCTTACCGGCGGGGGAGAATGGATGGGACTTCCTTCTGAGACCAACCCAACACGCTCACCCGTGTTCACCCGAGGCAGCCCCCCACGCAGGAGGGGCCGAGCTCACGCACAGCAGGCCTGTGGCCTCCAGGTCTCGGGGTCACGGAGGAGCCTCGTTCCTCTGCCCCTCGTCCTTTCTGCCAGCTCGTCGTGGGGTGCTGGTGCTGGGGTCGGGGTCCTGCATCTTCCTTCTGCTCACGCTGACCGTTTCTGGACCTACGGAAAGCACCATGTGGGTGTCTGAGAAATGCATCTGGAGAACCGTGCCTTTTCATAAATGGTGGCTGCGTCTCCGCTTCCCTCTGGCCAGGATGCTGCGTTCTTGGAGACCACGGGGCGGCGCGCACACACCCTGCTGTGGCTCAGGTGAGCCGACCGGCCTCGCTCCTGGGCCTCCGAGAGGGGCCCGCTCCACACCTGCAGCTGTCTACGTGCCAGTCGGCGACTGCTGGACCGCACCTGTGGTTCTGAGCGTCCCCTGAGCGGTCCCGCCCGAGCCCCACGGAATCTGATTCTCCAGGAGCCTCCCTTTCCCAATGGCCCCCCAAGTCCCCGCGCTGTCCACTGGCGCTCCGCCCGCCCCCATCACGGGTGTGTGGCTGGCCTGGCCATGCCAGCAGGCTCTAGCTCCCGGCACCCACCGCACCCTCTCTAGAACACTCTCCAGCTTGAGCAGAGCCTTCAGGACACGCCTCTGATCACCGCTCCTCCCTTCCGTCAGAGTCGCTTTTCATCTCGGTTCAGTTGCTCTTCCCGGTTTCTTCTGAATAATTTCCTTTTCCTTTCCTAATTTCTTAGAATGAGTACAAGATATTAGTTCTTTTATTCTTCATCTTCCTACTTTAATAACGAAAGCGTTTTAAAGTGCTAAAATTTCCTGCGAGTCTCGGTTTTTGAGGATTCACATGGATTTTGGGACGAAATGTCCTTTTTTTTTTTTTTTTTTTTAAATATTTTCAGGATAGTATGCCATTACCATTTTTTAAAACGTCCTCTTTGAGCTAAGTGTAAGCTAGGAACGTGTCTCTTAATTTTGAGTTGTAAACTTTTTTTGGGTCATCTCTGTAGTAACTATTCCTGATTGTTTTGAATTATGTTTAGAGGGTGTGCTGGTAAAGCCTCCGTTTCAAAAATATTGTCTGCAGGTGAGGGGGCCCAGACCTGCAATCCCAGCACTTTGGGAGGCCGAGTCGGGGTGGATCACTTGAGATCCGGAGTTTGAGACAAGCCTGGCCAACGAAACCCCATCTCTACTAACAATGCGAAAATTAGCTTGGGGTGGTGGCGCTCGCCTGTAATCCCAGCTACTTGGGAGCTGAGGCAGGAGAATCGCTTGAACCCGGGAGATGGAGCTTGCAGTGAGCCGAGATCATGCCACTGAAAAAGTAAAAAATAAAAATATTCTCAAGGATTTCTTTATGGCTAAGAACAGGAACATGTCCATGGACTAGAGAAAATGAATTTCTCTATTCAGGCGATATGAAGTTCTAGCTATATTTCCATTAAGTATGAAGATTTTAGTGTATCTTATTGCATATACTGACATTTCCCACTATGCATGTATATATGTATTTACACATGTTGATTAACATGTGTATATGTGTACACACATACATAGACACATATATATGTGTGGGAAGATAGGGTCTGGCTCTGTCGCCCAGGCTGGAGTGCAGGGGTGCAATCTTAGTTCACTGCAACTTGGCCTCCCAAGTTCAAGTGATTCTTATGCCTCAGCCTCCAGAGTAGCTAGGACTACAGGCACCCGCCACCATGTCTGGCTAATTTTTGTATTTTTAGTAGAGACAGGGTTTTACCATGTTGGTCATTCTGGTCTTGAACTCCCGACCTCAGGTGATCCATCTACCTTGGCCTCCCCAAATGCAGGAATTACAGGCGTGAACTACTATGCCTGATCATGCATCTATATTTTTTTTTCTTTTTTTTAGAAAAAGAGAGAAAAGGAGAAAGAAACAGCAAAAGAAAGAAAAAAGAAAAAGAAAGGAAGAGATTTTACAAAAAGAGAGAAAAGGAGAAAGAAAGAAACAGCAAAAGAAAGAAAAAAGAATGAAAGAGAAAGAAAGGAAGAGATTTTAGAAAAAGAAAAGGAGAAAGAAAGAAACAGCAAAAGAAAGAATAAAAAAAGAATGAAAGAGAGAAAGAAAGAGGAAGAGAAAGAGGGAGAGAGAATGGGATTCTTGTTTTATTGCCCAGGCTAGAATACAGTCTAAAAATGGGTATTAAAAACCTCTTTTATGCCAATAATTGTGTTTAACAATGGGGACAGGAAGGAATAGGGGATGAAAATAACAAATAAGCAGCCAACCAGTATTTTATTTAAACCTGTGAAATGCTATGCAATTGCTGGGGAGTGATTTACTTCCAATTATGTGATCACTTTTAAAATAGGTATAATGTGATACTGAGAAAAATGTATGTTTTGTGGATTTGTGGGAGGAGAGTTCTGTATTTATTTGTTAAGTCTAGTTGTTCCAGGTCTGAGTTCAAGTCCTGGATATCCTTGTTGATTTTCTATCTCGTTGATCTGTGTAATATTGACAGTGCAGTGTTAAAGTCTCCCACCATCATTGTG
>PVKP010038324.1:0-20969 GCA_004027715.1 Plecturocebus donacophilus
AAATTGTCCATTCTTGTTAGCATTTCGTCAAATCTTTTTTCAAAGTTATTAGTTTCTTTGCATTGGTTTAGAACATATTCTTTTAGCTCACAGAAGTTTCTTATTATCCACCTTCTGAAGCCTAATTCTGATGATTCTTCACACTCGTTTTCCATCAAGCCTTGCTCCGTTACTGATGAGGAACTAGCGTCCTCTGTAGAAGGAGAGACTTTCTGGTTTTGAGTGTTCTCAGCTTTTTTACGGTGGCTTCTTGGTATCTTTATGGTTTTATCCGTCTGTCGTCTTTGTAGTTACCCACTTTCAAATTAGGTCTCTGAGTGGACGTCCAGCTTGTTCATTCCCAGCTCCGGAATCTATGTACTTTTCACTGTGCGACTTGCAACGCTAGCTAAGACAGCAGCGTTGAAGTTCGTGGTGCTTTTCTGCCCGAGGGTCTCCGGTCTGGCTTCTCAGTCCCTTTTTCAATCAGCTGGCTGGACTGCTCTGACTTCGCAGAGCACCAAACATCATCCAAAAGGAGACTCGGTCCCGTTTACTCCGCACCAAGAGCCGCCGAGCCGAGACGCTGGCAAAAAAGCCGCGCCAGCCGAAAGGGTCACGCTGGCGACCCGTGGGGCTCCTCCACTGGGAATGTCCTGGTCCGTGGGCAGCAAAAATGTATCGGTAAGTGTGGCGTCCACTGGCTCTCTGCGCTTTTACTGGGAGCTGCAATCCTGAGCTGCTGGTGATCGGCCATCTTGGATCTCTCCCCTTTTTTTTTTTTTTTTTTTTTTAAAGCCATTGATTAGACTTTGTTATAGCCTTGTTGGTTGAAGGAAAGTTCAGGGTTTCTTCATAGGAAAAGCTGGCCGTGGTCACTAATCCTTGATTTTCAGTTTTTGTTTCTTTTTTGAGATGGAGTCTTGCTTTGTTGCCCAGCCTGTAGTGCAATGGTGCAGTCTCAGCTCACTGCAACTTCCGCCTCCTAGGCTCAAGCAATTCTCCTGCCTCCCAAGTAGCTGGGATTACAGGTGCCCACCACCATGCCTGGCTAATTTTTGTATTTTTAGTAGAAATGGGGTTTCACCATCTTGGCAAGGCTGGTCTTGAACACCTGACCTCGTGATCCACCCACCTCAGCCTCCCAAAGTGCTGGGATTACAGGCGTGAGTTACCGTGCCCGGCCTGAGTTTCAGTTTTTGACAGGCTCTAGCAATCCTATGTCACTATACTGGTACCCAACAACTTGACTATTTGGAAACTTTACTAGCCTTCCCTAAAAATTTAGTTCTGCTCTAACTCCATGATTAAAATGATAATTGCTGAAAATCATGTTTGATTGAGTTATGTGTATGGATGAAACTGGTCTGTACAGAGTTTTATTCACCAGGTCTTGTCAACTGAATATAGCTTGAAGATTCAAAGTATCTTTCTTACTTTTCTGGAATGTAGCTCAGAAAAGTAGTTTTTTACTAAATATGTGTATTCATTCGTTTTCACACTGCTTTGAAGAACTACTTGAGACTGGGTAATTTTTAAAGGAAAGGTTTAATTGACTCACAGTTCCACATGGCAGGGGAAACCTCAGGGAACACGATCTTGGTGGGAGGGGAAGCAGGTACATCTTGCATGGCAGCAGGAGAGAGAGTGAGGTTGTGTAGGAGGAAATGTCACACACTTATAAAACCATCAGATCTTGTGAGAACTTACTATCATGAGAACAACATGGGGGAAACTGCCCCATAATTCAAACACCTCCCCTCAGGTCTCTCCCTAAACACCTGGTGATTACAATCTAAGATGAGATTTGGGTGGGGACACAAAGCCTAACCATATCAAATGATAATCAGTGATGTAAAACACATGAAATGGAATCTTGACAGCATATGATGAAAACATATTTAGACCTTTGCAGTTTAAAATATTGACCAAAAAGTGCCTATGGTGTGCAGAATTATAATAGCCATCTGTTTAAAAAGCATTTGCTATGGGCCAAAAACTAGGGTAAACATTGTATGTTTGTGTGCATACACACATACATAAACATTCTGTTAAGCTGTACAACAGCACTGTGAAGTAAGTGGTATTATGTCTGTTTTATAGATATGAAAGCTTATAGAGTTTGAGTAACTTGCCTAAGGTCAATCAGCAAGAAAGAACAAAGCAAAAATCAGAACTCAGAATTTTTTACCACGATATTCTTTTATTATGCCTCATTAAAAATATATATAGTAAATAATGTAATAGACTTATTGGGATAGTTTCGAAAGTGATAAAGACATGTAAAATTTTGTTCCTATAGCCATACCAAGAAGATAAGACAGATATATTCTGAAAGCTAATATATAGAGTAGTTGGAATTGTGCACGAAGAAAGGTGGTGAATAAGTAAAGTTGTAAATTCAAGGACCATAACAGAAAGCTTCACTGCAGACACTGGACTTGAACTACCACTGAAAGCGGTCAGGATTTGGAAATGATTATTAGGAGGATGTGTATTCTAGCTGTGCAATTTATTGTGGGCAAACATAGGAATGAGAAAGTACAATGGAAAAGTCTGAGTAGACCCACCAAGTTAGAGAAGAAGGTCCTGGTTAAGAAAAATGAAAGATTTTCTTGAACAACAGATTAACGTGATGGAGATGTTTAAGAAAGAAGGTAAGTTGAAGATAGGGAGACTGATTATAGGCTGATGAAAATCTAGTTTATGGTGGTTTTTGTGGGAACCAAAAGAAAGATGAGTTCAAAAAAGGAATACAAGGAAATTGATTTTTTGAAAATCTGTATGAATGGGTCAAGAAGGAGGGGTGAGATAACTGAAGTCTGAACTTGGGTGATTGGAGACACAATGATGCTCTTTGGAAGTTGAGTAAATTATGCAGTAAGAGAGGTGATTTGGGGGGATATGTTGCATTTGAGGAGATAAGAACATAAAAATATGCAGGAAACATCTGGAGACAAGCGTCTGAAGCTCAAAAGGTCAGTGCTAAAGTTATGAGAGCCCGTCCCAGAGAAGTTGCCGATTAAAGAGCTGAGTAGAAGATAAGAGTCTGGGGAACAGCCATAGGCAGAGGGCAATAGGGGGATGAGAGGACAGTGAGAGGAAATGGAAATAACTGAATGGTTTGTAGCATGAAGGTCACATTCAAAAGAACCTCCGAAAAGGACCTGATGGACAGCAAAGTGTTCACTATGGATTTAATTGACATAATCTTACCAGAAAAATCCCCAAGCTAAAAGACTAAATAAAATGAGGTAAGATGCTGGAGTGGTGTTTAGAAATGAAAATAAATGACAGAGAGGAAAACTTCATCTCTTCAATTGATGGGCAGTCTGCCTGCAATATTGAAACTCTCCTGTCCTAAGATTAAGGACCTTGATTCTTATTTCAGCGGTTTCACCTTGGCCAAGTTGAATGGTTGGACTAGACAATTGCTAAGTTCCTTCAAGTTCTAAAATTCCATTGTTCATTCTAGAAGCATTTGTTAATGGACGGTGGAGCTGAGTCCACCTCTTCGTAACATGGTTGTTCCTGTTGACAATGGCTTATAAACTTTGTTACATAGGTGATGATATGTGCAGCAAGATATTTACATACATCACTCAAGGAACAGTTGTCACCTACCGTGTCCCCTAATCATGACAAGGGAAAGCAGAAGCGACGTCTGTCATAGAGAGTTGCCAGTACACTGTTTGAGAGCCTGTGTTTTGGGGGTATTGGAAAGGGACAGTGGTTTCCAGCAGTACAATCAACTGCCCTCTTGTATATTCACCATTTTTATTCAAATGTGGAATTTTTGCATATGACTGTCTTAGAAAATCGCTCATTTCTTTAACCCCAATAGTTCATTTCCTGGTTCCCTCTTAACTTCATCAGCAAGAAAAGTCCTGTCATCTAAAAATATATTACCTGAAATTTTACTCTGGAAGAGGATGCATGTGGATTTTCATATTGAAGGAACATGAGAGGACAGTGCATGTGCGGAAATAAAAATGTCTTTATAATTCAGTCAAATGTAGGGTTGTTAAAATGTACATAAACATGAACAATTAAAATGTTTCAGCCATGTTTCCAGTCTTTATTAAAGAGCCATCCTTCCAAGTGTCAGACATACAAAAACCTAAACAGTGAAAGTCTGTAAGAAATTTTCAGTTTAAGGAAGAAGGCCGTGGCTATAATGGACCCTTTCCATTAATATAAAGTCTACAAAAACGCTCTAGGAGTTATCTAGAAGCAGTGTGACTAATCATTCTAACTTATCACCTTAGCCTCCTTTCTCATATTTTCTGGGCCTATACATTTTAACTTGAAAACCTCTTTTCATTGACTGTGAGTCTCTGTTGGTCTGTTAAAGCTGGCAGGCCAAGAAGGGCCTTTGAATGACACAGCTCATCAGTTTCCACCCTTGAAGTTCTGAGCATTGCTTTATTTTTAAACATGAATTCTTCCAATGTTTATGACAAATAGATTATTCTGAATTGATCAGACAAGTTTAAGATATTCGTATTACAATCCAGGGGTCTGCTTGCTCAAACCTAAAGTAAATATGGGGAAGTTTTTATGGTGAATTATGTATTACTTTTAAAGCCACAGCTCTTAGGGATGTAAATTTAGGAAATCAGCTAAACTTTGAAGCATTGAAAAGATCTGAGAAGTACTTGGGAAGTGTCCAAAGACAGGAAATAGAAATATGAACATTCTTAAAGAGGGGATAAAAACGTGTTCTAGACTTCCATCTCATATTTACTTAAAATCAACAACCAGAACAAAACCTATTAGGTGGTTTCTGTTTTTTAAGGCTAAGTTTTTATGTTGGAAATTGTAGAAATAGAAAAGACAAAAACATCTCATCTGGGTTTGAATGAAATTTGCAATTTTCGTTTATAGTCTAATTGTTAAACACCTGAGGTAATGTGAGTTAGGTTAAGTTGTGCATTGTTTATGTTAGATGCCTATTTGGTTAGATGGTTATATGGGAGGCCCTTATAAAGGCACAGGGAGCATGTGATGTGTCCTCTGTGCTGCTAGATTCAACGAAGTCAGCCATCTCTTGGATGGTGAAAGTCTGAGTGTCTAGAATAAAACATTAACCTGGTGGTGGCAGCGGAGGCGGGGGGCGGGGTGGAAATTTATGGCTATATCTTAACAGATAAATTAAAATTACAAATTGGGTGTTCAGAATTTAGGAAGAGAGATCCATGGGGTTTAGAAAAACACTTGATACTCTTGGGTCATGTAACTAGGTACTCTTACACCCTTGTGTTCCATGTCAGAACTGACCCAGTTTATAACTTTTATCCATTTAGATGTTTCTATTCTATGGTTCTTCTCTATATTCTGGCTCATTTTCTTTGGTTCATCCAACTTTATTGTGGGATCTCTGCCTTGGATGCATTTAGTGGTGTTTTTTAAATTCCTTTTCATAGCATCTTCAGGTATAAGTCATCCCTCCTCTGAGAAATACCACTGGACTAAAATCTTACTTGCCAGTCAAGTCTCTCATCTTTTACCTGAACCTTCCGTCATTTTCTTTGAAGGGTGTATCTTTCACAGTACTCTATCTATAGCTTTTCTTCCTCCAGAAAGGTTGTAAAATGGCAAGAATTCCTTTAGTTTGTCCTAGCTTGACTCTACAGTCTGGATTTGATATATTGGAGAAATTCCTCTTTGAACAGGAATTGTTATTTTGGACAGAAATTAATAACATTAACAACTGTTTGATTGGAAACTTTTAAATTGATACTGCTTCCATAATAGCATGAGGTTTGGGTTTTGATGAATCTTTAAAAAGGGAAGTGTAGAGAGTTGTTTAAGACACTGTGTGCCAAGTTAGCAAGGACTGGGAGTAATCTTGGTTGAGTGAAAATGGAGGGGATTTGTCATGTTGAATACAGATGGTCCCAACCGTGATGGTTCAACTTAATGATTTTTCAACTTTATGATGGCACAAAAATGAGATGTATTTGGTAGAAACTGTACTTTGATTTTTTTGAATTTTGATTCTTTACTAGGCTAGCAATATATGGTAGGATACTCTCGAGATACCCAGTCAGCTCCATGATCACCAGGATAAACAACCGGTATTCCACAGTGCTCTGTGCTGCCAGCTGTAGGTTCATGTGAGCACAGAGGACACATTAAATGAGCACATTTAAGGTAGGCTGGCCTAAACGAAGATGTTTAGTAGCTTAGGTGCATTAAACAAATTTTTGACTTATGATTGTTTTAATTTATGATGGGTTTATTGGGATGTGACTCCATCATAAGTCAAGGATCATCTGTATGTGATGAACACAATTAAGTGATGGATTTCTACCACATTTAGAAATATGTTTTTAAAAATGCAAAAAATGGGTTTTCTGCTCACCACTTTTCCTGGCTATCTGCCTTTTTCTTCCTGGAAAATGCAGAAATAAAGTGTAGGTAATCCCTTCCCTTAGACTACCACAGCCTGATCAGACAAGTCTATTCAAAGAATAAAAACTTAGTTGCACCCCCAGTGAATGACAAGCCTTCTTTCTGGCTGCCACAGGATCATGAACATCTTGTTACCTTAAATTTCTTATTTGTAGGGAACATAAAATTCCTACTTGGAATTCTTAGGCTGGCTCCAGTCCTTCCAGTGGCTTAAGAGCTACTGTATGATTTGGGGAAGGGCCAGGCAGATTGAGTTTTGAGAGAAAGTGTCAAGTGAGACCAGAGAAGACAGATCTAGTTCCAAGGAGCATTAAAGAAGCACCAGTGGAATTGTAGCATATCCTGGTAGCAACTTTTTTCTGTGGTTTATAAGGAGCCATAAGAGTTGTTACTACCTTCTCTCTTTGTGTTTCAGTCTGTCCTCATCCAGCAGGCCTCGGGCTATGGACTGTCAGTCTCTAGGACCACGTGGAATGCAGGTTAAAGCTCCTTCTGTTTCCTTCAGTTGGAGCTTAGAGTAACACCTCACAAACCTATACCTGTCAATACCTAAATAGATCACTGAATAGAATATTTCTATGGTTGTCAGTAAAAAATTCTTATATGTTCTTGCTTATCAATAATTCTTATATGTTCTATTTCTATTGCTTGTCAATAAAAAATTCTTATATGTTCAGTCTTCATCCTGGTAATAGAGCCCCATATACCATAATATACAGGTATGTGTGTGTGTGTGTGTGCGCACACACACACAACTTTAAAAAATTAATTACTAAGCCATTATTTCTAATTCCAAAGAAACTATCAAAATCTGCCCAGATTATGTGGTAACTTAACTTTTTTTTTTTTTGAGATGGAGTCTCACTCTGTCAACAGGCTGGAGTACAGTGGCGTGATCTTGGCTCACTGCAACCTCTGCCTCCCAGTTTCAAGTGATTCTCCTGCCTCAGCCTTTGTAGTAGCTGGGACTATATATAGGTGCATACCACCATGCCTGGCCAGTTTTTGTAGTTTTAGTAGAGGCGGGGGTTTCACTATGTTGGCCAGGATTGTGTTGATCTCTTGACCTTGTGATCTACCCGCCTCAGCCTCCCAAAGTGCTGGGATTACAGGCATGAGCCACCATGCCCGGCCCTTGATTTTTAATACTAGCCTGCGACTTTGGTTTTGGTAAGCAGCATAATAATACTGTTTTGTCTATTGAAATTAAGCAATGCAGGGTAGGGGGAAATTTATCTTTAAATATGTGTTCAGAAAGGTATAAGTGTGCAGAACTCATTCAAGGGTAAAATGTCTCAATGAATCTCTTGGGAATAGGGAAAGAGGGTTGTGCGTGTTTGCAAACATGTATATTATGGTATTGAGTATCTATTTCCGAGGTGAAGATCACTTGGATAAGCAATATGCATGGAAAATATAGACTTTTTAATTGATAGGAAATAGAAATATACCATTCGACTCTCAATTTGGATATTGACAGTCATGGGTTTGTGAAGTGTTAATGTGAAATTCTCTCTGAAGGAAGCTGACGGAGCTTTAAAAGGATGATCCATGAATGTTTCATATTTGGCTTCTTCTTTGTGCATTTCTTTAAAATAGAACTTCTTATCTCTGCTTTAGATGAAATGTAAGTTTTTCATACTTCAGTCAATGTTATAGCTTTGTATAGTATGCCCATATATAGAGAAGAATCAGGAGGCATAAAAAAAAGTGAAAATTACTTGAAATTTTTGGTGGTGATGGAATAAGGCAAATTTTAAATTAGTTCCTGTTATTTTATATTGTGTAAAAGTTAGAATATAATGACATTTTATGTGGCTACTGGGTAGAAATAGTGTGAATTCATTTCCTGTGTTTGTAAATGTCAAATGAGAAGTCTGACAATGAGATAACAGTACTATGGATTATGCTTTGCAGTTTCCTTTTTACTTAGTTGACATTTGTATTGTTTAACTTGAATATAAAGACTTTTTCATTTTTTAATGCAGATTTAAAAAGTGCCTGTAATGAAACTACCCAGAAATAATTTATTATTACTTGCTAGGTCATTTTTCGTGTGTGAGTGTGTGTGTGTGTGTGTGTGTGTGTGTGTGTATTTTTTTTTTTAACAGAATAATTTTTTTTGGCAGAAAAACTCTAAATATTTTATTCTGTGTTCTATACTTTTTATTTAACATATTTTGAGAGCTAAAAGCACTGGCCACAACATATTTAGTGATTCTGTAGTATCCCCATTACACAAATTTAAAATTATTTTCTTCTATGTTGAACATTGTGGTTATTTTCACTCTTTGCTGTTATGAACAGCACAGAGATGAACTTCTTTGTGGGGAAACCTTTGAAGAGACTTGTTTGCAGTTGTTAATGCATTAGCCTGCTATTGGTTTAAGATGACCAAGTGAGAAATGGGTAAGAGGCTAAGAATGGCTAATATTTGTTGAGTTCTTACCTTGCGCAGGCATTCTGATACTGTTTGTCATACGTTGTCACACTTCAGTCTCACATGACAGGGTGTATAATTATTGCATTAGAGAGATGAAGCATTTGAGACAGGCAATATTAATTAAATGTTGAATTAAGAGTCTGTATTAATTAAAAATAATATATGGGGTTGAAAGCAGTTTTCCACATTATCATCACTTAAAACATTTTATATTTACTGAATAGATTTCAACAGGTTGAGTTTTGAATGTGATTGTAGAATTATTTCCTAATTTGAAGGATTTTATGTAATGATGTCAATGGAATTATGTTAAATAGCATTTTAATTTTTAACTTATTAGAAATTATAAAATATTGGTAAACATGGCTACATGATTTAGCAGTTTTGAAGTTTATTCAGACTGGTTATCAGGTTTTGTAATTCCACTGGATGAATTCAGAGGGAAAAAAATATGGCTTGGTCCATGTCTGCAAGAGGCTTACCGCGTAGAAGTGAATAGCTAGAAAGTTGACTGTTGTGAATACAAAGTGCTGTGGAGGTAAAAGTAAAAAGTTATTGTGCTCAGTTAGGGTTTTAAAATAGGTCGCCTGGAGATGGGGGGAGGGCATGAATGATATGTTGAATGCAAAGGAGAGTATGAATGAATAGAAAATATTAATAGCAATCTAATTAGAATAGCCTGAGTGAAAAAACCAAGATGGGGTATGTTTGAGGAATGGCCATCTTTTCTGTTCATCAGAAGTGTGTGACGCATAGAAGGCAGCAATAAAGAATCCGTGTATCATGTGGGCAGAGTGAAGTGTCCAAGGTCTAGAATTGCAGAGGGAGAGGTTGAGATTTTATAGACAGAAATAGCCTGTAAGGCTCCTAAGAGGATTGGAATGTGCTATAAGAAGCTTTATGTAGTAACATCTTTGTTGGATGCATTAGAATACCAAAAGAGAATAAGGTTCCTAAATTAACCCAGGAAACCCTGTTGTTAGCTTGGTTTCATTCAACTCATCTCCGCCAGCTAGTTCAGCTGAGATGAGTTCAGTGATGCAATGGCTACATTGTAGCTCCTCACCACAGATTCTGCCCTATACCTCAGTGATTAAAATGAGGAAGTGTTATATAGTTAATTGAAATTCTTCAGTCTGAGAACATCATGGTTGGTTTATTTGGAAAAAGGATAGAAAGGAAGACAGTTTTAGATACCTTCTTCACCAGGTGCAATGGCTCACGTGTGTAGTCCAGCATTTTGGGTGGCTGAGGTTGGCAGATCACTTGAGCTCAGGATGAGACCAGCCTGAGCAACAAAATGAGAACCTGTCTCTATAAAAATATTCAGAAATTAGCCTGGCATGGCGGTGTGCACCTGTGGTCCCAGCTACTCTCGAGGCTGCGGTGGAATTATAGCATGGGCTCAGAAAGCAGAGGTTGCAGATCGGTACTCTAGCCTGGGTAACAGTGCCAGACGGTGCCTCAAAAAAGAAAGAAATCATCTTCTTCAATTCCCTCGTATTACAGATAAGAATAGGAAGGCCCATGGCAATTAAAAGAATTGCTCAGAGACCCCAGAATCCTATTGTGTTTAGAGAGCAAGAGAGAAGAAAGGATCTGCCAGGTAAAAATGTAGACTGTAATTTTATTCGTGTTTTTCACATTTGCACTCCCTCTCAATCCTAAACCAAAAGAGGAAGTTATAGAACTGCTCTTAAAGTCAGAAGTATATGTTCAGGCAATATTCTTTTTTTCTTCTTCACTAAATTTTAAACTTCACACTGCCTAAGATTACCCAGCATTGGAGATGAGCAGGCACTGCTTCCTCACCGAGATTGCTTAAATGAAATTTAGTTAGGCTGAGGGTCTAGATGTCAGAGATTAAACTCATACTGCAGCATCAGCTCAGGATGCAAGAGAAACATTCCCAGACATGAAACAAGGAAAAGGGGATAAAGTTAAGAGAGAAATAACAACTAAATGGCTTTCATACCCATATGTTTCTGTTCTCATTATAAAACCAAGTATATACAAATAAACGATTCACTAAATGAGCTGGTCTAGGTAAGATAAAAGCAGGAAAACATTTACCCTTTCTCACCATTTTCCTCAAATTAGTTCTGACTGGTTCAGTCCCACTTCTAGGTGAATCTTTGTGCAGATCCATAGCTTTTTTTCACCTTTCTCAGAGCAGTCTCTATTTCTTCAGATATTTAAAAGTTCATTTTAGTCCAGTATCAGAGCTTCAATCTCTTATCCACTTCAAAGCATCTCGTTTCCCCCAGCCTGAGCCTGGGCAAGGGGACAGGTTTGGCTTTGTTGACATTTCCCATCATATTTTTTCTGTTTTGTTCTCTGCCGTCCCTCCTCCTCTGCTTCACTGTGCTGCTTCTGGCTGAGCAGGGTTTGAGAGGCTAGGGGGAAGAGATACCATACCAAGAAAGGTCTTTCTTGACTGCTGCAGTTATAATCTGGCATCAGGGTTCTCTCTGTGAGAGTTGTGGAAACCTCTTATTCTCGGCCAGGCGCGGTAGCTCACGCCTGTAATCCCAGGACTTTGGGAGGCCAAGGCAGGCGGATCATGAGGTCAGGAGTTTGAGAACAGCCTGACCAACATGGTGAAAAGTCATCTCTACTAAAACAATACAAAAAAAAATTAAAATTAACAGGGCATGGTGGCTCATGCCTGTAATCCCAGCTACTCAGGAAGCTGAGGCAGAAGAATCGCTTGAACCTGGGAGGCAGAGGTTGCCGTGAGCCGTAATCGTGCCACTGCACTCCAGCCTGGATGAAAGAACAAGACTCCGTCTCAATAACAAAAAACAAAACAAAACAAAACAAAACAAAACAGGAATCTCTTTTTTTCGGTATGGGGCCATTGTGTGGATTGGTATATTCCTGTGTCTAAAGAGCTCCTGATTATAATTCCATGGCTCCGGCAGTTCCTCTTTTTCTGAAACTTTAGGACTGTCCCTCCAGCCTCTGGCTTCCTTCTCACAGTTTTCCTTTATTGGGGTCACCCCACCTTTTCGAAAGGCCTGTTTTCAAAATGACCTAGACCCAACTCCCTGCTGACACATGGGAAATGCGAGGGCATTACTGTTCTGTCAAACCCTGGAAACGGAGGCCATCCCAACACAGCACAGCTCTTCTCTCTTCCTCTGCCTCCATATGCCCTATTTGCTAGCCCTCTTGGACTTTTACAGATGAGAGCAGACTTTAGGGACGAATGCCAACCAATTCAAGTGACTGAGACCCCGTCACTTGACTTGAAGTGTGTACGTATGTATAATATTTGACTATCCTTGTAGCAGTACAGCAACTCCTTTTAAATAAATGCTCTTTGCTGATCCCTCCTGAATAATCATCAAGTCTCCCTCATAATTCCTTGAAGTAGGTGAAAGGATTAGAGTTGCCAACATGGTTTTGCAGAATTTTGCAGCTTTGGGGCTAATGGAATCTGTGGAGGTGTACCTAGCTCTATCTTTAGGAGGTCTGAGCACTTTTCACCAATTGTTTTTGACTTTGGATTTCAGTGAAAGTGCTAAGACCACAGGACAAATCTCATTCAATATCCTCTTACCTGTAATACTAATATGAAACTATGCATAAGAATATAGTATATCTTGGTAGATAACAGAGCAAGTTTTCAAACTTAGTAGATCCTATGCCAATCATGAAAAATTAAAGCACCATTTTAATTCATTTTGAATTTGGATTAGAAGAAATATCAAGGAATAAAGTTCAACTTTTTCAAAAGCATCTACTTGTAGGAAAGTTCTTTAAGTGGATTAACACTTGATCTACTTAAAGAAACTGTATTGAGAGTCAGGAGCAACACGCGGGGTTCTGAGAATCCAATGGGCAAAAGACATTTAAAAACAGATACTAAATCCTTCCAAAAAACTATTACCAGCTTCTTCTAGTTGTATAACAGACGTTTGCTCTTTAAACTAAAAGAACCTATGGATTCTTTGGAATATTAGTAGCAGGTTTCAGTGGTTTGTAAAGAGGTTTGAATAGGCTATGTCGCTGGGTAAGAAATTACAAACACGTAAAAGAGGTCTGATGTACACATATGAATTTAACTTACTCTAGATCATCTTCATAAAAATTACAGAACGTTTTCAAGAGCGTATCTATGCAGGTTACTACAGGTCAGATACAAAAGGCACTATGCAAATAAATTAAGTCAGTGAATACATGGAAAATATTTAGAACAGTGCCCAGGTACGTAATAAGTTCTATGGAAGTGTGTGTTTTGTTGTTTTATTATTTTATATTCTGTATTCTGTGTGGAGGATTAAGGCTTCTAGTATAGAGCTGAAGTAGGTGATCTTTGTATTACTTCTGGTCTGCAATTCTGTGATGCTAATATTTTTCTTAAAACCAACATTACTGGTATATACCATCTATTGACAAAAATAATATGGTTAATAAATCAGTTTTTATAGCTCATAGCTGATAATTAGCATCATGTTACATGCAGTGACTGAATTTAGGATTAGCTCTTTGGACATTGGGACTGGGGGTGATTTTTCCTCATCTGTTTTGATACATTTTCTAAATTTCAAAAATAATCATACATTACTATAAATAACCCAACAAAAAACACAAAAAGTGATTTTCTTTACAAACTAACATAAGTATAAATTATAATACATTTTCCAGATTATGTGCATTGTGTGGTGGTGATGAGATGTAAAAAACAAATCAGAAAAGTTATGTACATCTTCATAATTAAGGTTAGCTCCATGCAGAAGCTGGAATGTAGGCTTTGTCTAGATAAGGGAAAGAAAAGAACATTCTAAATAGATTGTAAGACTTGAGAGACATCTCAGTGAAAATGGAGGCAAATAATATGAGTTAATTTGAGACAAATTTGGGGCACTGATTGGGACTTTGGAGTACAACAGGAGAAAGTTGTAAAGGGAAAGAGTTTGGTGTGATCTTGTGAAGATTTTATAGCAAGTAAATCATGTTCCAGAGCTAGGCTGTATTAGCAAGCGACTTTAAGTCCCTAACGAGGTGTTGAGGGATAGTTTCTCAGGATCCGTGTTATTCTGTGATGGGTAAAATGGTCCCCAAAACATAAATACCCGACTTGGTACCTGCACAGATTACATTACAGGTCAAAAGGTGCTTTATAGATATAATTAAGGCTACAGACATAGACTGTCTGTGTGGACTCTGTCTGATCAAATGAGCCTTTAAAATAAAGGAGAGAACTTGCTTTTTTGGGAGTCAATGAGAAATGGCAGAAGGCAAGGTGAAAGAAATTCTAAACCTAAGAAGGGGTCATCATGTCATTGCTGGCTTTGGGATGTAGGAATCCACGTGCAAAAACCAGAAAGAGGCCCCTAGGAGCCATAGGCAGCTTCCAGTTGACAACCAGCAAGGGAATAGGTACCTCAGCCCTACAGACGTATGAACTGGATTCTGTCAATGGCCTGGATGAGCGTGGAAGCACATGCTCCCCCAGAGCTTCCAGTAAGGAGTGCAGCCCAGCAGGTACTTTGCTTTGGGCCTTACAAGAGGCCTTGTGAGAAGCAGAGAACCCAGTTGAGCCACGCTGCACCTGGACTTTTGACCTACACAAATATGAAATAATAAGCAGATACTATTTTAAGCAGTAAAATGAGTGATAATAAGCTATGGAGGAGATATTAAACTAATGCACATTTCTTGTTGAATACAAGAATTTGAATTTGAACCCGTAATCCCCTGATTCATAATACAGCAGTTCTCTTTTGAATGTCAGACACTGCCAGGGCACAGCTACTTAAGTTGATTGATACTTCTGACGTTTCAAAGTAAATTTTGAAACCTAACGTCTGTCCTTCGTACATTTGTAAAGGCTTCAGAATTCTGTGGAAATCTAAAAGTTCTTTTTTAAAGTAAAGTCTGAAAAAGCACTTTAATCATTGTTTACAATTTTTCAATGAAATGTTTCAGTCCCTTTTATGTTAGTTGAAATGGGACTGTGCTAGGTAGGTGAAATATAATAAATGGAGGAAATGCTGATTGTGAAAGACTTTATAATTTAGGTGAAAGAAGGGGTTTAAACCTATGTAGTATTAAAGCAATTAAAGACTGGGTATGTCCTTTCTTCTGTCATTCAGCTCAACTGTATTCTAATAATGTGATTAGGATGATAATAGCTAATACTCAAATAGCACTTATTCTGTGTCAGATCAGTCAGTCCAGATGATTTATACATATTAATTTATCTGAATCTCACAACAGTCCTATGAGGCAGAAGACTATGACTCCACCCCATCATCAATAATCTACAGCTTCTCTCAAGGTTGGCATAAAATAAGTAGAGGTTTCCTACTCTAGGTTTAGAGTTTTGATCTTGGGTTCTGAATCTTGTTCTTCTAGAAGGTTTCACTTGTTAGCAGTTTTTATGAGTAGAATTTCTAGTTGGAAACAGTCTTTGCTGATCTGCGTTTATCCCATTATCAGTCTTTGTAATGTAACATCTCTACAAAGTTCTACAGGAATCTCTCCCTACAAATGAGAGATCCCTAGAATGTGTGGGACTTGACTGTTGATGTAGTTGCACAATTGGTATAGTTTATAGTCTTACCTCCAAAGGGCATGATGATTGGGAAAAGACATGTATGGAATGGTATGTAACACAGAATAAAAGACATAGTAAGACATGAGTTTAAAAATTGTATTATGGCTTTGAAGATGCTTTGTTAAATTAACTGAGAATCATTTATGAGCTTTTTGTAGATTGATAACACTGGGCTTACCAGAAAATGAAAAAAAAAAGTAACTTGAGACATAAAAATTAAAATTTTAATGATGTAAACATAATGAATGTTTTATTTCATTATAATAACAAAAATTAAAATGTCCAATATGGGCTTATTTCCTTAAAATATATATGAAGTCTTATTTATCGGGAAATTCATGTTTATCAGCAGTTAGGGCTTCAGAGAAATTACCGATCAGAGGTTGTAAGAGCAGCTTTGAAAACTGAAGACACAGATGTACCTGCTCTTTTGAAAAGATGTTAGTGTCATTAGCTTGCTCTTCTCACAGTTCTTGTAAACATCTGTTGTTTCTCCTGTTATTTGTAGGAATAACATCTGCAGGAGTCTCCACAAAATTCATGAGATTTCCTTAACAAGAAATGGCTTCCAACAGTTATTTTTTATCTATTCGTTCAGATTTGTACCACCTCTATCTCTGTCAGGTGGATTAGATGACCATAACATCACCAATTGTTAAACTTCAGGCTGACAGATATCACCAACTCCCCAGGTGACATGAACAGACCCCATGGTCTCCAAAGAGAAAATGCTTGTTCTCTTTTGATAGTGGGGTGATTAGGAAAGAAGACATTCTTAAAACAAATCTTTAGAACAATCCTTAGTCAGGACACTTCTGATATATACCTTCCCATGTAAAGCATCTCCTACTGAATCTCACAAATTCAATAGACCATTTCCACTGTGGACAGTTCTGGGTATTTGAAAGTTCTTATGTTGAGCTAAAACATGCCTTTTTGTAACTTCTCTCCATTGGTCTGAATTTCACCCTCAAACTTTCAAATACTTGAAGTTAACGATCATGTTACTCCTACACCTTCTCAGTAACAACTGTAAACATTTTACTTGTGTTCTTAATTACAAACATGTATACCAGGAATGATGCCAGGAGTCAGGGTCATAATGATGAATAAAGGAGTCCATTTCAGTGGGCATTTAATCTAGGTTTGGAGCCCTCCAGCTAAAGAGGAGATTTCATTAGAGTGTGATAAGTGCTGTAATTGAAACAAGTGTAGAGTGCTATTGGAGTATAAACAGGACTTCACACAGGAGAGGTGAGTGGCACTCAGGAGAGGATGGTACCTAAATTGGAATCTGAATGACAAGTAAGTGACAGCCAGGCAAGGTGGGGAGGTGGGGAGGCATTCCAGACAGAACATGTGAAAAGGCTCGGGGCAAGAGAGAGCATAGTCCATCCAGAGAATCGCAAGTGCCATATCTTAATAAGCTTGGAGATTGGGTTTTGGAAGGAGGAATGGAGATAGAGATGATACTGAAGACTAGACCAGAAGGACACTATGTATGCAGTATCAGACATTGGACTCTGTCATAGGGTCATGAAGAAATCTTTGAAGAGTTTTTTGGGAAAATATATAATAATGTAAAAATTCTATTTTAGGATTATTTAGTCTGCCTACAGAGTAGAGAATAATATAGTATAGAGAGAGAGAAAAATTAGAGACGGAGATCTGAGTAGGAGACATTGATGGGCTGATAGCTCAGGGGTACCTTACCTCCTGGCTTGAGATTTTGATGTGTGATGGTACCATTCATGGAGCAGATTTGTGGAGTGCAGGGAAAGTGGTAAAAAGGTGACTTCAGGCTAGGGCAGTGGCTCTCTCCTGTAATCCCAGCACTTTAGGAGGCTGAGGCAGGAGGATTGCTTGAGCCCAGGAATTTAACACCAGTCTGGGCAACATAGTAAGATGTCATCTCTACAAATAAACAAAACAAAACAAAAATTAGCCAGACATGGTGATGTATGCTTGTCCTGTCAGCTACTTGGGAGGCTGAGGCAGGAGACTCAATTGAGCCCTGGTCATGGAGGCTGCAGTAAGCCATGATTAGACCACTGCACTCCAGCCTGGGTGACAGAGTGAGACCCAGTCTCAGAAAAAGAAAAAGTGAATTCACCTTTGGAAATGTTGAGTTTGAGCCACTAAGTGGAACTTTCAGGTCCAGAAGGTAGATGGCTATGGGGCTCTAGGGCCCAGGAGATATAGACTGGACATGCAAATATAATTGAAGTCATGTGAGTGAATGGAAAGAGAAGAAGGTCAAGAGGGTTCAGGATAAATCACTAAGGGACATTGAAATCTTTATAAAAGGCAGAGAAGCGGAGCCTTGGGAGAAGAGAAGCAGTAGCCAGAGAGGAAGGAGAAAACCTGGAGCATGGGTTGCCATGACACCCCAATGGTTAAGAAAAAGGGAGTGAGTGATCGTCAAATTGTGCAGAGGACAAGGCAAATGAGGATGGCTGTGTTCGATAAGTTGAGCTACCAGGAGGTGGCTGTCTCCTGGTTGTCCTCCTGTGGATACTGTCTACTCCTCATAGACCTTAACAAAACTGAATACAGTCCAGGTGTTGATCTTTCTGGAGTCAATTTTTTTTGGGTGACCTGCGTGTCACACCTCTAGTAATATTTCTAAAAATACTGTTATCCATTCTAAGTAGTCCCGCTCCCATTAACTCAGAGTATGCTTGTACTCAACTAAACTATCAGATCTTTTTAATGTGAACCTCTGTCTCACTAGGTGTATGTGTAGCAGACTTAGTAGACATTTAAAATCTGTAGAAGACTTTATTCCAGTTCATTTTGTTAGTTTCAGATCACTTCTACATATATTAGTCTTGGAATGGCCAGCTGTTATCTCAGTTACAATAAAGTTAATATGCATATTTGTTTGCATTCCACAGAAAGTCTATTTAAGAGATTTAAAAGATACCCCTTAGTGCCTTGAAACAGATGAGTAAGCATAGATACATTTTATCATCACAGCATGCTTAACAAACACCTCTTTGATGTGATGACAGCAGTTATTGTGGAAATAACTATCTGTTAAATAAACTATTTGGTGGAGAACAGTAGTTTCTTGACTGGGCACAGTGGCTCACGTCTGCAGTCTCAGCACTTTGAGAGACCGAAGCAGGCAAATCACTTGAGATCAGGAGTTTGAGACCAACCTGGACAATATGGTGAAATCCCATTTGTACAAAAATATACAAACAAATTAGCTGGGCATGGTGGCAGGAGACCGTTGTTCCTCAGGAGGCTGAGGTGGGAGGATTGCTTGAGCTCAGAAGGCGGAGATTATAGTGAGCTGAGATCGTACCACTGCACTTCAGCCTGGGTGACAGAGTGAAACCCTGTCTCAAAAAAATAAGAAAATAAAAAATAAAAGTACAATGATTAAGAAGCATATTTATTTTTTTTTCTAGATTTCTTAAAGTCTATACTAGCTTAACATTTTATAATGGCTTAAAAGTTGTATTTTTTGGGAATAAAACATGGAAGAATATTAGATTATGTTTCTTCTTACATTTAGCTTAGGAAATTGAGAAAAATGGGTTTTGTATTTTAAAAACATTTCTATCATGGCATCAAAATTTAAATGTTTCTAAGATTGATCGATTTACTAAAAGCCTTTAGGGAATTTGTGAATTGGCAATTCTATTAAAAATTAGTTTGTAAGGACAACCCTTCAGTAACTAAGACCTTTGCTAATGTTGCTTTGTCCTCTCAAAATGACTTTCCTTCACTTTCTGTTGAGCTTTATACCTTACTTTCAAGGGCTCCTTCTTCCAGGAAGCCTGCTCATGTCTTCTCCAGTTAATCTCTCCCATGGAGAAACTCTCTGTCACTCAGAGTTTGTGTGAGTGATGCAAAACAGGTCTGGGAGCCTTTGGATTTTAAGACTGAAGGCACTATAAGTGCCAAAGGAGAAAGAAGACAGAACGCTGGACATAAGACTGACTCTAATTCTCACTGAATGTCAAGGCTACTTTGTGAACAGCCATAGTATCTTTGTGGTTATCCAAGATAGAAAGCCAAAACATTTCAATATGTTTCTGACTGTAGTTTCTGATGGGTAACTAGGGGAGAGGGATATGTTTTATCAGTCTCTTAATCATCCTCTATTTAGACATTTACAAGGCCAAATATAACTGTCAGCTGCAAGTGTTTTGAATTGCAGTTGTTTTATATTGAGTAAACTATATTTTAAATTAAACTTGAAGCTTCTTAAAAAGCTTCCTTGCAATTTTCTTTGTACTTGAATAAATCTGTCTGTTGAACTGCTGCTGCAGTAAGTGAATCTCATCATTTGATTGGATTATAGCATAATTTTTATATCTAAATACAGTGGAGGCCATGTTCCTTTACAGATGAATAAAATTAGAGGAGGGCAAAGTACAGACTAAAATTTTCAGTTGAAATGAAGGTCAAAATATGGGGCCTTGGAGAAAGTAAGATACTTGTTGAATAGAGCAGTGATTTCCCACCCTGGATGCAATAGAACCACCTAGGAAGCTTGGAAACAACAATACACACTGATGCCTGGATCTTTTCCCCTGAGGTTCTGATTTACTTGTGGCCCAAATATTAATATTTTTTTAAACCTTTCCAAATGATCCTAATGTGCAGTCAGGTTTGAGAACTGCTGAACTAGATGAAAACTCACTCTATTTAAAGAAAGCATTTCTTTCTTTCTTTCTTTCTTTTTTGAGATGGAGTCTCTCTCTGTCGCCCAGGCTGGTGTGCGGTGGTGCCATCTCAGCTTAATATAAGAAACTTTAATATAAGACTAGTAGAGGTTTACAGTCCCTTGTTCACAGTCCTACAGTAGAAAAGCTCTTCATAACTAACTTGTGGCAAAATCCAACAAAAACTGAATGTATTTGGTGGCAAAACTCAAGGCTTTTCTAGTTTTCCTTTATCCCATTTGGTTGGAATAGTAATGCATTTCATGCAAGAAAGATATATTAATGTATCTGACTACAAGTTGCTGCCTCAGACTTCACTGAAGATACCTTTCTGAAATGTGTAAAATTTTGAATTCTGAAATACCTCTAGTCCCAGGGGGTTCAGAAAAGGAGTTATATATTGTAGCAGGGAAGGATTATGATAGGTAAAGCCAAGCTAATAATTTACTCTTTTTATCAGATGAAGGACAATGCATTCTTTTTTGTGATTACTTAGGCAATGGTTTTATATCTTCATTGGATAAAAACAATGGCCAGTATCAGAACGTGGTTCTACTACATTTGGTACATTTCGCAAGCCTACTAACCTTAACAGTGGCTCTGTTTTGGGCATGGCGAGAGGAACTCAGGTTAGCCAACAACACAGTTAGATTACAGTAGAAAAATCATAATTGTCCTATAAAAGAGATAACCTTCAGCATAACCAATGATTCCAGAATCTAGAGATTTAAAACAACATGTATTTATTATGTTAGGAGTCTAGGAGCATCTTAGCTAAGTAGTTCCTACTCAGGGTGTCTTAGGAAGTGGTGGTCAGAATGTCAGCCAGAGCCCCAGTTATTCAAAGGATCAACTGGCACTGGAATATGGTATTTCTTTT
>PVKP010038325.1:0-20969 GCA_004027715.1 Plecturocebus donacophilus
GTATTCCATAGTGTATATGTGCCACATTTTCTTTATCCAGTCTATCATTGATGGGCATTTGGGTTGGTTCCAAGTCTTTGCTATTGTGAACAGTGCCACCATAAGCATACATGTGCATGTGTTTTTTTTTTTTTTTTTCCAGAAAGCTCTATATGCTCTATAATCACTCTATATAGAATGATTTATAATCCTTTGGGTATATACCCAGTAATGGGATTGCTGGGTCTAATGTTATTTCTAGTTCTAGATCCTTAAGTAATTGCCACACTGTCTTCCACAATGGTTGAACTAATTTACATTCCCACCAACAGTGTAAAAGTGTTCCTACTTCTGCACATCCTCTCCAGCATCTGTTGTCTTCAGATTTTTTAATGATCGCCATTCTAACTGGAGTGAGGTGGTATCTCAATGTGGTTTTGATTTGTAT
This sequence comes from Plecturocebus donacophilus, assembly GCA_004027715.1. NCBI lineage: Eukaryota > Metazoa > Chordata > Mammalia > Primates > Pitheciidae > Plecturocebus > Plecturocebus donacophilus. Next base: position 428 of record PVKP010038325.1, read on the forward strand.
TTCTCTTTTTTTTTAACGAATTATTATTATTATTATTAAGACAAGGTTTCACCATATTGGTCAGGCTGGTCTCAAACTCCTAATGATTTGTATTTCTCTAATGACCAATGATGATGAGCTTTTTTTCATGTTTGTTGGCTGCATAAATGTCATCCTTTGAAAAGTGTTTGTTCATATCCTTCACCCACTTTTTGATGGGGTTGTTTTTTTCTCATAAATTTGTTTAAGTTCTTTGTAGATTCTGGATATTATCCTTTTGTCAGATGGGTAGATTGCAAAAATTTTTTCCCATTCTGTTGGTTGCTGGTTCACTCTAATGATAGTTTCTTTTGCTGTGCAGAAGCTCTTAAGTGTAATTAGATCCCATTTGTCTATTTTGGCTTTTGTTGCCAATGCTTTTGGTGTTTTAGTCATGAAGTCCTTGCCCATGCCTATGTCCTGAATAGTATTGCCTAGGTTTTCTTCTAGGGTTTTTATGGTGTTAGATCTTATGTTTAAATCTTTAATCCAACTGGAGTTAATTTTTGTATAACATGTAAGGAAGGGGTCCAGTTTCAGTTTTCTGCATTTGGCTAGCCAGTTTTACCAACACCATTTATTAAATAGGGAATCCTTTCCCTATTGCCTGTTTTTGTCAGGTTTGTCAAAGATCAGATGGTTGTAGATGTGTGGTGTTACTTCTGAGGCCTCTGTTCTGTTCCATTGGTCTATATCTCTGTTTTGGTACCAGTACCATGCTGTTTGGATTACTGTAGCCTTGTAGTATAGTTTGAAGTCAGGTAGCGTGATGCCTTCAGCTTTGTTTTTTTGGTTAGGATTGTCTTGGCTATGCGGGCTCTTTTTGGTTCTATATGAAGTTTAAGGTGGTTTTTTTCCAGTTCTGTGAAGAAGGTCAATGGTAGCTCGATGGGGATAGCATTGAATTTATAAATTACTTTGGGCAGTATAGCCATTTTCATGATATTGATTCTTCCTATCCATTACCATGGACTGTTTTTCTATCTGTTTGTGTCCTCTCTTATTTCCTTGAGTAGTGGTTTGTAGTTCTCCTTGAAGAGGTCCTTCACATCCCTTGTTAGTTGTATTCCTAGGTATTTAATTCTCTTTGTAGCAATTGTGCATGGGATTTCACTCATGATTTGGCTGTTTGTCTGTTACTGGTGTGTAGGAATGCTTGTGATTTTTACACATTGATTTTTGTATTCTGAGACTTTGCTGAACTTGTTTATCAGCTTAAGGAGATTTTGGGCTGAAACTATGAGGTCTTCTAAATATATAATCATGTCATCCACAGATAGAGAAAATTAGACTTCCTCTTTTCCTAATTGAATACCCTTTATTTTTTTCTCTTGCCTGATTACCCTGGCCAGAACGTCCAATACTATGTTCAATAGGAGTGGTGAGAGAGGGCATCCTTGTCTTGTGCCAGTTTTCAAAGGGAATGCTTCCAGTTTTTGCCCATTCAGTATGATATTGGCTGTGGGGTTGTCATAAATAGCTTTTATTATTTTGGGATACAGTCTATCAATACCTAGTTTATTGAGAGTTTTTAGCATAAAGGGCTGTTGAATTTTGTTGAAATTCAATAAACTGAGATAATCGTGTGGTTTTTGACTTTGGTTCTGTTTATGTGATGGATTACATTTATAGATTTTCATGTTAAACCAGCCTTGCATCCCAAGGATGAAGCCAACTTGATCATGGTGGATTACCTTTTTGATGCGCTGTTGGATTTGGTTTGCCAATATTTTATTGAAGATTTTTGCATCAATGTTTATTATGGATATTGGCCTGAAGTTTTCTTTTTTAGTTGTGTCTCTGCCAGGTTTTGGTATCAGAATGGTGTTGGCCTCATAAAATGAGTTAGGGAGAATTCCCTCTTTTTGTATTGTTTGGAATAGTTTCAGAAGGAATGGTACCAGCTCCTCCTTTTACCTCTGGTAGAATTCGGCTGTGAATCCGTCTGGTCCTGGAATTTTTTTGGTTGGTAGGCTATTAATTGCTGCCTCAACTTCAGACCTTGTTATTGGTCTGTTCAGGAATTCAACTTCTTCCTGGTTTAGTCTTGGGAAGGTGTAAGTGTCCTGGAATTTATCCATTTCTTCTAGATTTACTGGTTTATGTGCACAGAGGTGTTTGTAGTAATCTCTGATGATAGTTTGTATTTCTGTGCAATTGGTGGTGATATCCCCTCTATCATATTTTATTGCATCTATTCTATTCTTCTTTCTATTAGTCTGGTTAGTGGTCTATCTATTTTGTTGATCTTTTCAAGAAACCACCTTCTGGATTTCTTGATAAGAGTTTTCTGTGTCTTTATCTCCTTCAGTTCTGCTCTTATCTTAGTTATTTCTTGTCTTCTGCTAGCTTTTGAATTTATCTTCCTCTTCTAGTTCTTTTAATTTTGTGACATTAGGGTGTCAATTTTAGATCTTTCCCTGCTTCTCATGTGGGCATTTAGTGCTGTAAATTTCACTCTAGACACTGCTTTAAATGTGTCCCAGAGATTCTGGTACATTGTGTCTTTGTTCTCATTGGTGTCAAAGAACATCTTTATTTCTGCCTTCATTTCATTATTTATCCAGTAGTCATTCAGGAGAAGGTTGTTCAGTTTCCATGTAGTTGTGAGTTTTGAGTGAGTTTCTTAATCCTGAGTTCTAATTTGATTGCACTGTGGTCTGAGAAACTGTTATTATTTCCGTTCTTTTGCATTTGCTGAGGAGTGATCTACTTCTAATCATGTAGTCAGTTTTAGAGTGTGATGTGGTACTGAGAAGAATGTATATTCTGTGGATTTGGAGTGGAGAGTTCTGTAGATGTCTATTAGGTCTGCTTGGTCCAGATCTGAGTTCAAGTCCTGGATATCCTCATTAAGTTTCTGTCTCATTGATCTAATATTGACAGTGGAGTATTTAAGTCTACCACTATTATTGTGTGGGAGTCTAAGTCTCTTTTTAGGTCATTAAGAACTTGCTTTATGAATCTGGGTGCTCCTCCAGTCACCTTCTTTGACTTAGGTCACCCCTGGCTACCTGCTCTGACCCACCCGCCATCCTTCCCACTAAAACACCCACCCTGCCACTCCAGCTCAGACCCCTTCTCTCTGTAACATAGCCAATCAGGATTAGTCTAGCTTGTGCAGTCTAACCCTAGCCAATAGGGGAATGACACAGCAGTAGGGAGACCCCGGTCAGGCATAAGTACCCCTTCCTCCCTTGTCCAAGTGTTCAGCCACCATTGTTCCATCCATGAGCTGCACCCTTCTATAGAAGTAAACTGCCTTGCTGAGAGGATTTATCTTCAAGTGCTATTTCTTTTGTGGCATCGAAATTTTACTTATGACATTGGTTTCTCACTGCCCTCCAGAAGCTGTGCAAGCTCTCTGTTAAGTAATTTCAAAAATCATAGAATGTCACAAGTCAGCTTGTAATTGCAGCATTTTGGGAGGCTAAGGCAAGAGGATCACGTGAGGCCATGTGTTTGAGATCAGCCTGGGCAACATAGTGAGACCCCATCTCTACAAAAAGTAGAAAACTTAGATATGTGTTTTTTAAAAGTCATAAGTTATAGGATAGATAGGGTAAAGTTTGCCCAGACATAGGGCTTACCGATTTAGCAAATAAAAATGTGTCCCAGATACTGCATGAGAGAAAATTATACTTAAAATTTTAACTGTTGAACTGAAATTCAAATTTAGCTGGTCATCCTGCATTTTATCTGGTAACCCTGCCCACAGAGCTTTTGGGTATGTGCATTCAAGTTTCATTTTCCCTGGGCAAAGGAAAGATAATCTCTTCATCCCATCATGCCACAGCATAGAGAACACAATGAGAGTCAAAGCCAGAAGAGGTTAAAATCTCCTACATGCTTTATTGGACTACAAAGATTCTTATGAAATAACACAGAAAACCCCATTTGAGGGTGTCCAGGGAGTACAAGGCAGTCTGCAGCCTAGCACCCTCCTAAGACCAGCCCCAGGTACACCCACCCCAGGCCCAAAATAGGATCCCAGGATAAAGGCATGGCAGGGAGGGAAAATACATTTACAGCCATAGCAAAAACAGGTAAGGGAGAGAGTTGTCTAGAGGGTGGGAAGGGTGGGGGAAGTGGTCACACAGCCGCCTTCACCTATACCATCTTCTTAGCCACTCCTTCCCCAAACTGGTTGTGTCTTTTTGAGCCTCTGACCAAGGCTATGAAGTAACATGAAAATGGGATCTGACGAGGGAAGTATGCAGTGTAGGCACTTGGGAAATCAGATTTCTTTTTTACTTTTAACCTGTTTGTCTTTTGGTTCAAAAATATGACACCATCTTTGCCCAACAACTCCAGGGCTCCATAAGAGCCCTGTATCATGGCTGTGGCTCCCCTAGCCAGGTGAGCCACTTATCCTGAGCCCCAGGAGTATTGATGCTTGGGGAGCTTTGGGGCAGCACCTCTTAGAGACAAACCCTCCTGCAGTGTGGGGGAGCAGGGGTAAGAGGGAGGCAGGTGTGGGTGGGAGAAGAGAGAAAAAGTGACTGCCTTATAACCCACAGTTCTAGCATCCACTCATGCTCCAATGAAGAGAGGCCTCTTCTAACCCATCCCCAAGTCTAGCCTCTTTAAATGTCTCTGTTAGGTTGTTCTCTGAAAATTGGTTTCACTCCCCCATGGACCCCTGGAGGCCTAAGTGACATCTAGGATGAGGCTCCTTCTGACCCCCAACAATACAGAAGAACAAACCCCAAAGGTTAGGCCCTAGCCCCAGTCTGGAGCAAAAAGAACCACTGTGAGTGGGGTGGAACAGATCTGAGGTACACAAGTCAGAAGTTACTCCTCCTATCTTCCCTGCAACTTCTAGGGGAAGTTGGGGAGTGGTAGGAGGGAGGAGCCTGAAAGCAAGAGACAGAAACAAGAAACCAAACCTCAAAACTGGGACAGCAGAGACAGAAGCTGGACCCCAGAGGTAGAGCTGGGAGCTGAGGGGACAGCAAATAAGACATGCACTGATGTGGAGAGGGAGTGACAGCAGCAGCCCACGGTTGGGAGGGAGGCAGGGCAGGCAGGCCATGGTGGTCAGTTAATAAATAATAATGAAGGACCCAAAGATGAGGGGGCAGGTATGTACAGTGCCCAGACCCCTGGACCAGCCCTTCCTATGGCCCACTCTTGGGGCCAGTTATCTTGAAGGAAGGGAGGGAAGGAGAGGCAGAAGACCCAGGGAAGGACAAGCTGTCCCATTACTGCCACCCCCATCCTGTCTACTTCTTAAGAGGCTTCTTAAAGATTTTGAGGGGAAACTTCTTCCGGCCTGGGCTGGAGTCTGTCTCCTCACCAATAGAGCCATTATCCTCCTCAGCCACAACCTTCTTGCCAGCCAGGTGGGGAATGCGTGTGTTTCGGCTGGCTTGCAGGGCTCGGCTGTCCCCAATTGGAGATGGCGTGTCTGGGTCTGGGGAACTGGGGCTGTGAGAACGGGAAGAATCCAAATGTGGAGAGCCACCAGGAGGGGCTGAAGGGCTCAGCTCCATCAAGCTGTGGGCCTTGTCCAGCCCATGGTTCAGCGCCAGTAATGCCTTCTTGGCCAGGGCAGGGCTGTCAGGCAGTTTCTCCACTAGAGACCCTGGGTGGACCCCCTCAATCAGCCGGTGGCTGCCATTGGAAGTCATGGTATTGAGAGCCTCATCTGCAGCACGGCTCATCTGAGGAGGTTTGGGGGCCACACGCTGGCGGTCACTCATGTGGAGGGAGGACTCCGAATCGGAATGGGTCAAATCCCTGCAAGACACGGGGCAGAGAGAAAGAAAGGGACATATTGGATAGGGAGATGGGGGAAGGGTGAAGAGGAGAGAGGGACAACATGAGAAGACAAGGACAGGGTAGGAAAATTGGGATAGACAGAGTAACAGGAGAGAGAAACAGGATAAACAGGCAGGTGGGAAGGAGAGGAAAGAGGAACAGATGGAAGTTGAGCAGCCATTAAGTACAGGATAAGAGAGGAGGCAGGAGGAGGGAATGAGGATAGATTGGAAAAGAGACAGGGAAAGGACAGTAGAATTGTGGAGGAAGAAGAGCAAAAGGATAAGCAGGTAGAAAGAAGGGCCAAGAGAAAAAGACAAGGAAGGGAAAAGTGATGGGGAGGGAGGGAAGAAACAGACAAGAAACAAAAACAAATGTCATCATACCATCATCTGTCTGGCAAATGGCTTTCCAATACCTGGGCCTCACCACTGGCGAATGTTCTGACTCTGAACTGGTGTAACCATAGGCTTAAATTCCACAGGCATCCTCCTCAATAAAATCTCTGCCTTCTCATAGCTGGCTAGATTTCCTGGGATTCAACCTTAAGCTAATGCAGAACCTACATACTGCTCAGAGTCACCATTTTCCATGTCTTCCTCCCCCACATACTCCTGTCACACCTTAGGATATTATCCAGTCTGGGTCAGACCCCAAGGAACAAGGCACATGCAGTCAGTGGACCTGACCCAGGCTGGGGATGAGAAGGTTAGAACAGCCTTGCAAACAATCCCTCACCCACCCCAAAAGGCCAGGATGCTGCCTCTTCTAATCTCAAAGGATTCAAAGGAGGTCATAGATAGATATTGTAGAGATCAAGCCAAAGTCTGTGGTGCAACAGGAAGGGTGGGGTCTCTTTCAGAGCTCTGCTGACAGGGAGAATGTCGGGAGGCATAGAAAGACAGGATGTTGGCCTTTAAAGAGCAATGATTTAGAAGAGCTCTGGATTCTTCTATGTGATCTTGGACAAATCATCTAAACTTGCTAGTCCTCAACTTTGACCCAGTGAAAATAATACCAACTCAATTATCTTACAAGACTCTTCGGAGGATCAAATATGTGGCAAAGCACTTGAAAATGTAGAAATTATTGTGGGAATGAAGATGATGAGGCCACCCAAGCTGAAAGGCCTACGTAGGGGTCAGTTACAAGAAGCTTCTTTGCAAGGCTGAGTTATGAAGATATGCCACCACACACTGGACATGCACACACAGAGGCTAGTCTAGGAACTTGAGACCCTTTAAGGAGCTGGTGGTTCCTAAGACCATGAATCAACTCCAGATGCCACTCCTCCTGCCTCTATAGACAAAAAGGTAGATATGGAGGTGCTCTCTCTGCCAATCCTGCATCCTTCTACCTTCCTAGAGGCCTGAGAACCTCAGCAAAAGCAGAGAAGAGAGCTAAGGGTAATGTTTAAACATCTGCTAGCCAAAGAGTAAGAGTCATGAGTAGGAGAGGAGAGCACCATAAGACCTGGAAAGAAAGAGGCTGAGGGTCAGAAGTTAGGGAGGGTACCAGGCCCTGAAACAGGCAAAAGCAGAGGGTTGGCTCATAGCTATTATAGACTTAATTCTCAGTAGGAAGCAAATAACTAAGTAGCCACCCCATGGGCCAGTACCTTCCTGGACTCAGAGAACAATTCCAGCTAAGCTTCCATTCTAACACTGTTTCAGCCACATATTCTAGTATTTATGAATATTCAGTCTCATATTTGGTTTCATATATCTAACACAGTCCTTGCTTCTAAACTTGTCCTTGTTTCTCTAAGCCCCAAGATGATCCTTTCTGTATCTTGCCTTCTCCAAACACATATAAACCAATGAGCAAGGTACCAAGGAAGTTCTGGAGATGCCCACACTGAGAAAAGGGGTCCTCTAAGCTGAAGAAGTGAAGATCCTGGGATCCTACCCTCTCTAACACCAAGGAAGAGAAATCAGGAGGTTAGAGCCCTCCAAGCCTCACTTCTCCTAGCCCAGACCCCTATTTGGTCTTAATTCCTATCCATCTGTTTGTTTGTTGACGGGGTCTCGCTCTGTCACCCAGGCTGGAGTGCAACGGCACGATCTCAGCTCAGTGCAGCCTCAACCTCCTAGGCTCAAGTGATCCTCCTGCCTCAGCCTCCCATGTAGCTGGGATCACAAGCATGTGCCACCATACCCAATTAACTTTTTGATTTTTTTTTTTTTTTGGAGAGACAGGGGCTCACTTTGTTTCCCAGGCTGGTCTCAAACTCCTGGGCTCAAGCAAGCCTCCCTTCCTGGCCTCCCAAAGTGCTAGGATTATAGGCATGAATCACAGAGCCCAGCCTGATTCCTGTCCTTCTATGCCTCCCTCATCAACTAAAAGTTGAGACTACCAAAGCAAGATTAGAACCTGGGAGGAAGCCTATGGAGATATAGGAGGGAAAAGGCCCAGTGAGGTAGGCTCACCTTCCCTTTCTAAATCATTGAGAACAATTAGGCCAGGGGTCCCTCCCCAAAGGCTAGGCTGCCTTGGACTCCCATCCCAAGCTACTGACCTTACTAGAGAGCCTGTTTGCCTTTAGAGATGATCCTCTGGTGCATGGTGCAAAAGAAAATTAAGTAGTGAACAGGCCAGCTGGATGCAGGTACCTCCCCACCCTTCCTCCCCACTGCCCTCAGCTTAAGCCTTGAAACATGAAATTCACAGCAACCCCTAGTTTTCCCAACCCAATTTGGTCCTCTCCATCTGTATTGGAAGGGGCAGTCTCCCTTCTTAGGCTTTTGGATGAAAATGAGAATGAAAGTGGATATGAGTGGGTCTGCTGAGTAATAATCCTAGTAAGGGCAATTCCTTTGTGCAAAAGAAAGGAACAGCCCTCAAGGATAACTATCCAGAGGTTTAAGGGGCAAAGCTGGAGAAATGGGTATCCAGAGTGAGGTAGAACTAAAAAAAAGCAACAGAGTAAGCAGACTGCAGCCCAGAGGCCAAGACTGGGCTATGGTCACCACTTCAGAGATGAGAAGTACTTCCAGAGGAGAAGGACTTTCTGAGGGTCTCCTAAGCTTGTTCCAGGCAAGGTCAAGGCTACTACCTCTGACCCTAGTCTACCATCTTGGGTATTAGCAAGAAAAGTCCCTGCAGCTGCCAGACAAAGTTGTGGAAGAAACCCTTTCACCAATTCTTTTCCAGTACACTTTCTGAGACCTTGTGAAATGACAAAAATATCCAATGGAGTATCCCAGAATGGAAACCCAAGTTCTAGTCTGTGCTCTGCTCCCAATTAGCTGTGAGATCTGGAGGGAAATACTTACCCTTTTAGAACCTTAACTCACTATTCTTAAAATGTGTATTTTAATTCCTGCCCCACCATAAACTCTTCTTGTCCAAAACCTCAAACCTATGTCCCCTATCTTCCTTCCCTAATTCAAGGAAAGATACTATGTCCATCCATTCATTCAAGCTATAAACCTGAGTGTCATACTAGATCCTCCGTTTCCTTCACCAGTGTAGCCAGTTACCAAATTAATCATGTATTTTTATCCCAAGGCCTCATTACCACCCCTAGTAGTCTACTGGAATGTTTTCCAAATTCCTGTATTCTTCCTCTTCTTTCCTTCACACGGCCTCTAAAATGTTATTTCTAAAATGCAAATGTGTCTGATTCCTTTCTCTTAGAAACCCTTTTGCAATTCTCCATCTCCTAAAGGGTAAAGGCTAAAAGCTTTGCCTTTCAGAGCCTTCGTCATTTAGCCTCACCCGATTCTCCTTCCCACCAACACATATCCAGTGTTCAAATCACAAATATATCATATTCTCATGAATCACCATGTCTCTGCACACAGTGTTTCCTCTGCCTGGAATACCTTTCTCCTTTCCCTTCAAACAGGATGTTAGCACAAATTCATCTCTTTGGTGAAGCATTCCACCCAGGTACACACTGTTAGTCACTCCTTCCTCAACACCCCCATAGCACTTAATAAATTTTTCCATACTTATTTATGAGTCTCTCTTAGACAAAATTTTAGTTCTTGATGGCTGGGATTGTGTCTTATCACCGGTGAATCCCTATGCCTGGCAGAGCCTGGCACAGAGTAGGCATTAGTAAATGCTTGTTGAAGGAATAAAGGAAGTGAGTGCCCAACTAAGATAACTAATGTGAAAGTGCATAGTTTAGGCAAAAGTGCTATAGGGCCATGAGGGAAGAAAGTTGTTACTCATTTTTAGAGTCAACAAACCCCAAACACAGAAGGGGAGAAAGGTGTGGGGAAGTAGGCTGACCTTAAAAAGGAGTCCCAGAGCTGGGAACAAACAGGATAAGAAGAAAATTCCCCACTCCACACATCCCCAGAGTTGATCAAGCAGCAGCTGGCAGGCAGAAACCAAGGTAAAAGCAGCAGAAAGGGAAGGAAGGGAACAAAGAGAAGAGAGACAGCTGATACCCCAAGCTCTCTGAATGCCCAGGCATCACAGCGGTGCTGTCAGAAGGGAGTGTGTCAGGGTATGGCTCCGTCTGGAGGAAATAGGAAGTGCTGTGGTGGTAATAAACAGGGTGGACATGGACGGTGGTGATGGTGGTGGTGGTGGTGGTAGTGGTGATGGTTGTGGTGGAAGAGGAGCAAGAAGAAGCAGCAGAGGCAGATGGAGAGCTGGTCCCGTAGCCTTCAGAACTGAAAGACTGTCCAGATGAAAGGCTGCGCATTCGCCGCAGAGATACCCGGCTTGTCAAGAAGTGGCCAGCCTCGCCCTCTACCAACCTCTGAGATCCCAGGCCATGCTGTGGCTCCGTCAGGCGCTGCCGAACACTGCTCTGCAGGCTGGGGGCTGCAAGGAGAATGAAGAAAGTGTGAGGAGGGGCCAGCCCATTTTGGGCTGGCAGGTAAGGAGGTGCCCGTGAATAAATGCTTGCTGGAGACCACTCTGGGCCTCTAATGCCAATCTGGAGAATGGGGCACCTCCTCCCAGAAACCTCCCACCAGGGGTCCTAAAAGGATGGGAAATTGAAGATGAGGTGCCCAGGTCAGTTTTAGTGGCAATTCCAATAGAAGGAGACCTATGGCCAATGTCACTATAAAGGGAGGTGGCAAGGCAGTTAGTGGGTAGACACAGGCAAGGAAGGGTAGGATAAGGGATTGGTCCAGGAGAGCATTAAGAACCAGCCTTTTCAGAAAGCCAACCTCAGGAAATAATTCACAGCTTAGACAAGGACTTATACATAAACATGTTCATCGTTATTAATAATTGAATGAGAAACATACATAATTGTTTACTTTTTATTAATAACTGTATGAAAGTAAACATAAAGAATGAACAATAGGAAAATGATTAATATATCCAGTTTCTGGGATACCAGAAAGCTATTTAAAATGATGCTTATAAAAAGACTTTAAGAAAATGGAAAAATGCCTATTAAAATGTTCAGAGGGGAAAAGGATACAGAATTATATGTACCAGCCTTGAGCTTTGGAATATAAAACACTAAAGTTTGAAATCAGGACTTCACTTCTGGTTGTGACCCTGAGCAACTAACTTCCCATTTTAATTCCTAATTTATAAAATCCTGCAGGGTTCTTCTGAGACTTCACAATAATGTCTTTAAGGCACCTGAAACCGGTCATGGCATTCAATAAATGGTAGTGGCTATCATTATCTTAACAATATAAAAAAATTTCACAGACAAAAGAGTGGTAGAGAAGGTGTTCAAATATGATGGGACTATGGATGTTTTTATCCTAATATTTACTCTTTTTCACTTTCCAATAAGCACATAAACAACAAAGAACCAGCTCTTGGATCAGGCTGAAAATCAAGGTCCTGGAGATGATGGCCACCATGCCCAGTGAAGAGATACATGGGCACCAAGTAACTTAGGAATATGCTAGTGCATCCCCCTTGGGCTCACTCCCAGCTCCAAGTGAAAGGAGAGTGCAGATCTTTATTTCTTCTCCCTTACCCTGATAGATAGGGTTTCCTACTTTCTCCCTAAAGAAGAGAGAAAGAGCCAGGTTATAAGGGTAAAAGAAGCCTTGAAAGGGCCACCAGGGAGAGAGCATAGGTCCATAGTGATGGAGATTTCAGAAGGCAAGGCTTCTATGCTGGTAGCTTTCAAGGTATGAAAGAGAGAATGAAGAGGATGAGGAAGTCTGGAATAGGGAGAGGAAGAGGGAAAAAGATGGGAGAAATAGGAAGAAAAGGGAGAAACAAGAAAAAGAGAAAAGGAAGCAGAGATCTTTTTCTTCCCTCTTTCCCTCCCAGCCCAGATGGAAGAAGGGCTACCACGTTATCTGCATAGCTGGGCTAAAGAGAGAAGCCTAAGCCTTCTATCACCGTGAGTATTCTCTATCCAGCTCTTGCCGAGCAGGCTGATTCTTCTTACCCCCGAACCCCTCCTGTAGTTAGTAGGGACAGTGCTGAGGGGATAGAGGGAGCAAGCAGGGGCGTGAAGCAGGCAGGACAAGGGACCCATGGGGTAGGAGTGTTGGTTTAGTCCCAAAAGTCAGAAAAACAAATGCCCCAAAGGGGCTCCTCAAACCAGGGTATTTCCAGAGGGACTGATCATCCGAGCCGGCGGATGTAGAGCAGAGAGAGCGGTCACTGAACCTACGCCCCATCAGCCAGGCAGCATCTAGGGTCAACAGCCAGGCCAAAAGGAGAAGAGAATCTGATTTATGGAGGGCTTTGGCCTGCTCGTCAATGTAATAAGGGAAGGGCTGGGAGCAGGGACTGGGTAGCTCAGAGCTAATTAAGGTCCCTCCCAGCCTGGAGAACATAGAAGCCTTTAGATCAATAAGTCAGGATCAAGCTCTGCCTGTCAGTGATCCTGTCCTTGTTATACCTTTGATTAAAGGCCTAGCAAGTTATCAGATCAGGAGAGCAAAGAGGCTTGGCCAGGGGCAAAGTATTATGGACAAAATTACATATAAATTCTGTCTGGAGTGGGAATCTGGCTTGATAAAAGAATCTGAAAGTAAGCCCCTAACCCAGCCCCTGCCTTCTGCCCTCCCCCTGTACTGGCAGAATATGGGCCTAGGACAATAGCTTTATCATAACGGCTAGTCTATTAACTTAAAATAGCCTCTCATCCAAAGGAAAATTCAACTGTGGGCCAGTATTCTTCATTCACTGAAGAATTCCAGTATTGTTCCTTTTGGCTCTGCTCTACTCAACTCTCATCACTTGCAGGAGAAGAAAGGGAGAGGGAAGACCCAGGACAGAGGAAGAGGGAAGAGGGGGTGGGGTCCAAGAGTTCAGGTGGAAAGCCAGACATGCTTGTGCAGGAGATCCCTCCTGGGCAAGAATGCCTTTCCAGTTTGGAGGATTTAGGGCTGTATCACTTTAAGGGACTATTGCTTTATAGGGCCTCTCACAAAAAGCCAAAGAGAAACACGATTCCATTCATCTACTTTAGCAATTAAGAATAAGGAAGAAAAATCAAAATAAATAAGTTCAGTAGTCAAAATTATGCCATTTTTACATTGAAATTCACTAAAGGAGATTATTTTTTATAAAGGTAGATAGAGTGGCAGTTAGGGAGAATAAAGAGAAAAAGAGTGAAGGAGAGACACTTAGCACAATAGACCCAAAGGGGCATACAGAGCATATAACAAGGAAAGAACATCAAAAGGACAACTATAAAGAAATATCCTGAGCAAATTGTGCTTTATTGACCAAGGTCATGAGTTTAACTATCTTCCTGGGCATCTGCCCTACCTGCTGTTTAAGCACAACAGAGGCCACAGATTTCTCAACCCATGCATCAAAGGTTCCTTCCTTCATCCCCCCCAAAGAGGTCACCTACACTGCATGGACAAGGGAGACACAATCTCCTCATCCATGTCATCCACGTCGTCAGTCATGATGAAGTGGGCAGGGTTGGGGCGTGTACTGCCCATCCAGCTGGGGTCTATGTTGAGGGCAGCCACCAGTGAGTGGATGCCAGGGTTATTGACAATCTGGAAGCCACAGAGGATCTCGATCTGTTGCCAGCGGTGCAGGCGCTCCCGCAATGCTGCTGTCACCTCGCTCAGTGCTTGCCTGAAGACAGAGGAAAGAGAACTGCAGGCATGGATTTGGTGTGAACCCCAACAGGAATGAAGCCTCTTCTCAGAGGAACAAGTTGGGAGGATATGTGTGAATAAAAAACACAATAAACTCATAAGCTTAAGAGCAAGGAGGGCTGAGGCAGGAGACCAGAGCTGTCCCTCCACCAATGAGGAAATAGAATTGGTGTTGGAGGCCCTGTATGCCTTCAAATTCTGAGGATATGGACATTGCCAGAGTAGATAACTGGTGTTACTTACTTAGCTGTTAGAATTTTATGATCTACATCATCCAGGGAAGAACTGTGGGCCACGTGGAAGGTGCCAAAGAGTGTGTTTCTCTTCTTTTTTATCTTCTCAGCCTGCAAAGATGAGGCCCCCAGCTCAAAAAGAGCAGGGATTCAAGGTTGGAAAAAATGAGAAAGGCCTTCCTCTATGGTTGGGGCCCACTCTTCCTAGCACAACTTAGGCTGCACAAGGAAAAAGAAGAGAAGGAGGAAAAGGAGAAAGGCAGGCAAAGGTAGAAGAAAAAGGAAAGGGACAAAATAGAGAAAGCAAGGGAAGAAGCAAAGGGGTCCCTGATAGCCCTTTTGCCCCAGGAGGACTTCTGTCCCCATGGCAGCATGGGGCTGGCAGAGCTTTCCCTCTGCCTGCCTCCACTTGCTTCATCTTTCCCAGAAGACAGGCGGGAATGCCCCTGTACCCTCATTCCCTCCTCCAGAAGCCTGAGGACACTGTCAGGAACTGAACATTAGGAAAATAAACAGAACCCACCACCCAATGGGAGGAACAGAGAGAGGGAGAGAAGACGAAGATATGCAGGTAAAAAGGAGAAGGGCAAAAAGGAAAGAAGAGGGCAATAGAAGGGCAGTTCTCACCCCCTCCTTGGCCACCAGCAACTGCTTCTCTGCATTTTGCTTCTTGATGTTGTAATATTGCACCTCCACCTCATGTGTCAGCTGCAGCCACTTCTGAAGGGCCTCTGGAGCATACCATGAGCTGTGTGATTCTAGCTCCTTCTCTGCTTTCCTCAAGGCCTCCCGAACCTGTGCAGCCAAAAGGATGTGAGTTCATTCACTGCTACTAAGACTCTCCAACCTCTGTATGATGCTTCAGAACTCAGACTTTTTATCCTGCTTTACAACTTTCCCAGGAAGGAGAAAGAGTAAGGATTATTTTCCATATTTCATATAGAAGAAAGCAAGCACAGTGAAGAAAATTAACCCACTCAAGGTCAACAGTGTCAACCAGAACTCAAATTGAGATCTTTCTGTTCCAGGTGAAGGCATTCTTTTCTATCACATCAGCTTACTTTCCCAGCGATGCAGCACATTCCAGCAATCTTCCCTGATCTCTTCAGGAACAGGTCAACTAGTGAATCATCTTTTTACCAAGAGTCAGGGTCTGTGCTTAGACTTCAAGACATCACAGTGTGACAGAAAAAGCACTGGTCAGGAATCTGAAAATCTTGTTCTGATCCTTGGTCTGTCACTTAACTGGCTGTGTGACCCTGTGCTTCCTATACCAGCTCCTAATTCAGTGTGAGGAAAGATTTTCTCCCATGCAAATCTATATCATCAGGGAAAGGGTGTTCTCAGGAGAGAGTGAGTTCCCTGTCATGGGTGGTGTGTGAAGAGCTCATGTCAGAGAGACCTGAAAAATGATTGGTACTTCAGAAGGGCATTGTCCTGAATGCTCTCCCAAGTCTCCTCTAGCCCAGAGACTGAGTCTGTGATTCTCTCAAGGAGTAGAGCAAGTGGGCTTTGAAAAGAACTCTGTACAAGGTGGCAAGACAATGAGTATGTCCACACCTAACACGGACATGGCCAACAGAAGCCAAGACATGAGAGGACCAATGTATAAGTAGAAATAACTGACTTCTCTGCAAGGAGCATGCAATGAGGCAGTGATAAAGCACAAAAAAGTATAAAAGACTTGAAAGTACATACAGACATTACATACACAGAATTTCTTGCTGTCTTATCCAGGCTACCAGCATAAGTGATCTCCAACTTTCCTACCTGAACACTGATCTTCAGCCGGTCAGAATCCCAGAGAAGAGGTATTGAAAGCAGTCTCCTTATCCCCAGCTTCAGCCAATGAGGCAACCATCCCATAGCAAGCCTGAGGTCCTCTCCATAGCCTAAGATAGGCCAGGAGGGCCTCAGCTAAGGACAGAACACCTTTATTCCTTTGAGAGGCAATGACAGTGCCAGTCTTCACTTGGTTTCTGTTCCCTGAACAGAATTAGCTGGGCGTGCACCACCATGCCCAGCTAATTTTTTTTTTTTTGGCAGAGATGGGGTTTTGCCATGTTGCCCAGGCTGGTTTCAAACTCCTGGGTTCAAGCGATCTGCCCACCCTTTGCCTCCCAAAGTGCAAGGATTACAGGAGTAAGCTACCATGCCCAGCTTGGATATCTGGGCCCCAACCCAGAGATACTGATTTCACTGATCTGGTGTGTTGGCCTGGGCATTAAAATAGGCTCTCCAAGTCATTCTAATATGCAGCCAAAGTTAATAAACACACACACTTAAATAAAGTGTTATGTGTGTGTGTGTATGTGTGTGTGTGTGTGTTTTAAATAAAGTGTTATCACCTGACTTCCACTTCCCAGTAGATAAAGTACATAGTAGGAGAAAAACAATTCTGATTCAACACAAAATCTGGAAAAAGCTGTATAAATTATAAAAATTGTGTTTTCAAAATTGTTTTTATTTTGAAAAGTTTCGTCATTTTTCATAATATATGTTAATTTTGTTAATATATAAGGGGGTTGATATAGTTTATTTTATTTTATTTTTTTTTTTGAGATGGAGTCTTGCTCTGTCACCCAGGCTGGAGTGCAGTGGTGCAATCTTGGCTCACTGCAACCTCTGCCTCCTGGGTTCAAGTGATTCTCCTGCCTTAGCCTCCTGAGTAGCTGGGATTACAGGTGCTCGCCACCATGCCCAGCTAATTCTTATATTTTTAGTAGAGACGGGGTTTTGCCATGTTGGCAAGTCTGGTCTCAAACTCCTGACCTCAGGTGATCTGCCCACTTCAGCCTCCCAAAGCCCTGGGATTACAGGAATGAGCCACCATGCCCGGCCTGATATAGTTATTTTAAATGAATTAATAAATATTTTTTAATTTTCTCAGTTGTAATTTCTAATAGGTTAAATATCAACAGTATTACCCCCTATAAAAATGTACTTTGAAGTCCTAAGTAGTTTTTTTGTTTGTTTGAGACAGAGTCTTGCTCTGTCACCCAGGCAGGAGTGCAGTGGCCTGATCTCAGCTCACTACAACCTCCGCCTCCTGGGTTCAAGCAATTCTCCTGCCTCAGCCTCCCGAGTAGCTGGGACTACAGGTGCCTGTGACCACGCCCTGCTAATTTTTGTATTTTTAGTAGAGAGGAGGTTTCATCATGTTGGTTAGGCTGGTCTTGAACTCCTGACCTCAGGCAATCTACCTGCCTCGGCCTCTCAAAGTGCTGGGATTACAAGCATGAACCACCGCACTCAGCCAGGATGCTTTATTCCTAACAACTATTTAGGGGCTGGGCGCGGTGGTTTACACCTGTAATCCCAGAACTTTGGGAGATCGAGGCAGGCAGATCACAAAGTCAAGAGATCGAGACCATCCTGGCCAACATAGTGAAACCCCGCCTCTACTAAAAAATACAAAAATTAGCTGGGCTTGGAGGCACGCACCTGTAGTCCCAGCTACTCAGGAGGCTGAGGCAGAATAATTGCTTGAACCCAGGAGGCAGAGGTTGCAGTGAGCCAAGATTGCACCACTGTACTCCAGCCTGGCATCTAGTGACAGAGCTAGACACTCTGTCTCCCAAAAAAAAAAAAAAAAAACTATTTAGGGGCTGGGCGGAAACACTGTAAAAAAAAAAAAAAAAAAACATCAAGGGTCCTAAGAATAAAACGTTTGAGAACAACTAGACTAGATAAACTAAAATTCAGAGAGAAAAAACCCGTTCTAAGATGTGTTGTCAATTGCCGGTCATTTTCTTCCCTGGAGACACTGATGATTTTAGGTGAGAGCCGAAAATTGGGCTTGACCCATGTAGAAGATCTCTACTGGGACACAAAGAAAACAGCCTACTATGTGGCAGAACTGAATCTCTCACAGTCTTTCAGGGCTAAGGAGAAAGAAATCTACCAGCTTTCAATTTAAAAGTCAGGGAGGGACATACCTGAGAAACTGGGACAAATGAAAGCTACACCAAATTTTACTAAAACTACAACCTAGTTCAAATGTAGCTCAATCTCTGATTGGCTTGAGGTGATCAGTTCCTTACCCAATAACCTCACAAAAGAAAGCAGAAAAACCACCTGATGGAAGAGAAAATCATCTGGAGCCACTATTGTTTTTTATATACACTGTCCAGCATATAATAAAATTACTAGACATAAATGGCAAAAAATATGACTAATAATCAAGAGGAAATATAAGCAGTCCCATAAATGATCCAGATGTAAGGATTACCAGACAAGGACTTTAAAATAATTATGATTGATATGTTAAGGAAAATACAGGAAAAGGAAAAGAAGAAAACGATAGATAAAAGAAATTCTGGACAGGGAACTGGAACCTATAAAAGAGTAAAATGGATATTCTAGAATTGAAAAATATATTGTCTGAGAGTAGGAACCCACTAGATGGGTTAAACAGCAGAATGCTTACAGTAGAATGCAGAATTAAATAGAAAATAACCAAATCAAAGCACAGAGAGAAAAAAGGAGAACAGAACTGAGCATAAGAGACATATAGAACATGGTTAAAAGACCTAACATAAATATTAGATTCTCAGAAGGAGAGGAGAGAATGGAGCAGAAGTAATGTTTTAAGAGATATATAAGTGCTAAAAAGAAGTATACTCTAGAGTTAGGTAGAGTGTTCTATATGTGTCAAGGAATCCAAATTTATTACTCATGTTTTTAAATCTGTTATATCCTTATGGATGCTCTTGGTGGCTTTTTATTGAGAGGAGTATATTAAAATCTCTAACTGATTATAAAATTTGTCTAGTATCATTTTAGTTCAGTCAATATTTGCTTTATATATTTTAGACTGCATCATTAGATGTATCCAAATTAAGAGCTATTATATACTAAATTGAATTCATCCACTAATCATTATGCAATATCTATTTTGGAGTCTAGTAATACTTCTTGACCTAAAGTCTACTTTATACTAATGTAAATATTATATTTATATTAATATATAGCTACCTTTGCTTTATTTCACTTAGCAATTGCTTTAGGTCAATACTTCATGACCTAAAGCCTACTTTATATTACTATATTCTATTTATGTAAATATATAGCTAGCTACCCTGCTTTATTTTGCTGCTTTATTTTGTAACATATACCTCTTCTCATCCTTTTCCTTTAACCTTTTTTTGTGTTCTTTTATTTAAAGTGTGTCACTTATAAACAGCATAGAATTGAGTTTGGGCATTAATCCAATCTGATAATCTTTGCCTTTTAACTGAATTGCTTAGTTTTTTTTTTTTATATACAAACCAAGTCTCAGCAAGTTTCAAAGGACTAAACCCACACAGCATATGTTCTCTGACCATAGTGAAATTAAACTAGAAATCAGTAAAAGAAAGATAAGTAAAAAAATTGCTCAAGTGTTTGAAAATCAAGCAATATACTAGATAACCATGTGCCAAAAAAGGAATCACAATAAAAATCAGAAAACCTTTTGACCTGAATGATAATAAAAATATAAAATAGAGATTCTTGAATGATCACCTTACTTGGGGAAAAAAAAAGATCCTTGACAGCCTACTTCATATCACATACAAAAGTTAATTTGAAACAATATCCCTAAATGTGAAAAGACAAATAATAAAGGTTCAGAAGAAAATTCAGGGAAATATCTTGGGGGTAGGAAAGGATTTCTTAAACAGAAACATAAAGCATCATTTTTTTTTTTGAGATGGAGTCTTGTTCTATTCCTCAGGGTTGAGTGCAGTAGCCCTATCTCGGCTCACTGCAACCTCTGCCTCCCCGGCTCAAGCAACCCTCCTTCCTCAGCCTTCCAGAGAGCTGAGACTACAGGTGTGTGCCACACCCAGCTATTTTTTGTATTTTAGTAGAGACGGGGTTTTGCCATGTTGGCCAGGCTGGTTTCTAACTTCTGACCTCAAGCGATCTGCCAGCCTCAGCTTCCCAAAGTGCTGTGATTACAGGCATCGGCCACCATGTCTGGCCACATCAATCATTTTTAAAAATTGATTAAATTAGAGTTCATTAATATCAAGGGCTCCTGTTTATCAAAAGACAGTATTAGGAGAGCAAAAAAACAAGTCAAGGCTTAGAAAATATTTTCTATATATCTGTATATTTATGTTGACAAAAGACTAATATCTAAAATATATAAAGAATGCTTACAAATCAATAAGAAAAAGACAACCCAATTTTTTTTTGAAAGAGAGAAAGAAAGAGGAAGAGATTTTAGAAAAGGAGAGAGAAAGAAACAGCAAAAGAAAGAAAGAAAGAAAGAAAAAAGAATGAAAGAGAGAAAGAAAGAGGAAGAGAAAGAGGGAGAGAGAACAGGATTCTTGTTCTATTGCCCAGGCTAGAATACAGTCTAAAAATGGGTATTAAAAACCTCTTTTATGCCAATAATTGTGCTTAACAATGGAGACAGGAAGGAATAGGGGATGAAAATAACAAATAAGCAGACAACCAATATTTTATTTAAACCTGTGAAATGCTATGCAATTGCTGGGGAGTGATTTACTTCCAATTATG